>UZAN01042149.1:34601-50563 GCA_900618425.1 Echinostoma caproni
AAATTCTATACACAAGGTTGGTGGGCGGGTGGGCGGGTGGGCGGTCAGAGTCATAAAATTGGTTGTGGTTTTCCTAGTGTTCGCGGGTAGTGTGTGCAGTCTCTGACAGCGTACATTCAGATCGGGAATGTGGATGAATAAATTAGCTCACACTCTCATTCACTCGCGCTCTCTTTCTATGGTGGTCTGAGAATTGAGCTCCGAATACCAGGGAGTCAAATAGTTCGCAATTGGAAATTATTGATCCCTTTCTGTTTTACCAATTCGTCACGCGCGCACCCACGTACAAAGCACACAGATAGGTAGACACTTTACAGACAGACAGACAGGAACCTACAGTTAGACCAAACTTTCTGAACTTGCCGAGCGAGCGAGCAAGCGAACGGGCGGGTGAGTGGTCTACACCGTGCTAGAACTGCGTAATACCGAAAACGATTGCGCATCGGACTGCTCGCCCGCCTACCCGGCAGTTCGCCGTAAACAAGTAGGAATTTCTCGTCGGACCAATTTGGTCTAATTAGACGGAACGGTCTGAGCATAAATGTGCATTCCCCTTTCCCAGCCCCCTTCCGATTCTTCTTCTTCACTCAATTGAGGATAAATGATGTAAACTGAATCAAATCTGGGAGAATTGAAAATAGAACCCCTGATGCATAACAGCGAACTTCATTTCTACCTTGCCGACTCAAAACTATTTACAATGATTTGATCATCAGAACGAGGGTACACGAGTGGGTAGAAACGGCCCCATGGCATGTTAAATTTGACGTGAATAACCCATCACAGCTATAAGATTTGTAGAAAAATAGAATAACATGAAACGTAATTGAAATTATGGATAAGATGCTTAGAAGTTCTAGATAATAACAGCAGTTTATCGATTCAAGCATACACGCGGAAGCACTAGACGCGATTTTCGCTCTTAATGGAGATCATCAGTAGCGCATATCCACTGTCCCGTCCGGGTTCAGAACTCCGGACTCATCGCATGGAAGGTGTGTGTGTTACCAGTGCGCCAACCAGCTCATGCCATGGCCGAACCAAATTGCCAGTTCATATTTGTTCAGGTGTTGTCTTCAGTGATAGTCAGTAAGTTCATTTGGCCCGACGGCAACGAAGGGAGACACAGGTCCAACCTGTTTACTCCAGTGGAAAGCCTCCCACCGAGTCAGGACTTCCATGTAGGTTACGGGATGATTTGCCAATAAACCTTCAAGGCTGGATTGATAACTGACTCATAGTTACTTGTGATGAACCGAAAATTGTGCGTGAAATGACTATTACTGAAGACGACACCTGAACAAACATGAATTGGCAATTTGGTTCAGCCATGGTATGACCTGATTGGCACAGTGGTAACGCACACGCCTTCCATGCGATGCGTCCGGAGTTCTGAACCCGTACGGGACGGTGGATGTGCATTACTGATGAGCTCTAATAAGAGAGAAACTCCAGTCTAGTATTTCCTAGTGTACGGTTGCATGGATGTACTGAGGATTGTGCGGGAAGGTGAGATCCGGAGTGATTTCAAATAAATAAATATCAATTATCCCAAACCACTAATCACAAGCAGCTGTGAGTTAAATGCGAAATAACGGAAGGGTGAGCATGAAGGTGGGATAAACGTAGATAAAAGTGCTAATGAAAAGGTCTTCAGTTAAATTGCTTCATGATCAATAATATAGCACTTGCTTTTGCCACTTCGTCAAATTGGGCTGCAAACAGATGCGAAGTTACAAGGACCAATGGATTAGACAATTAGGACAGGTAATCGATTATTACTTGAAATATACGACTGAATAGATCCCTTCATTACAGATGAACTGATGCTTCCAATCCACCAGTAAAATTTTCCTTCTCAAAAATGAGACACTGGAAGGGAAATCGCATCCAGTGCACCACTCTATTCGGTCCTCTCAACACATTCTAAACTTGCAATCTTACAATCAATGTTCTGCTACCCGATTCAATGACTCCGTCGTAAGTCAACGGACTCTTTTCAACGACGTACTTCACTCAGGTCTCGGACCATTTAGTCACTTCTGAAAATCACATTCGAAGAGTTTTCCACAGATTCAATCTACGGGTTCCGGCGATAACAGGCGTGAAACATGAACTTTCACAAACCTTTGATCTTACATTTTGAATCAGGAATCTACGGCCACGAATTGCCATTACCTAACAAAACTTCGTTAGCCTTCAGTCCTCTCTCTCCCATTTTTATCCACTTTACCCCACACATTCTCGCCACCCTCAGAAACGTCAGATTTACAGTCGTATCTCAGATAGAAATCGTACTGCTGTTCCTTCGCATTCTACACTAATCCTCGCATTCTCATCCAATCGTCTACCAACTGATGCTTTTCTTCATCCTCGATAGCGCTTCGAACTATGCACATTCAGTGCGTATATCTTAAATCGTAGAGGACAACCGAAGAGTCAAGGTTGTACGCTGCAGACCCTAGCTATCAATCTTCATTTTATCCAAAAGACTCAAATTCAAGACTCCAACTCTATCATTCGACTAACGTCCAAGGGGATCCAAACCTTGGGACGTCATCTCGAGGACCTATTCCCAGCCCCATATGTATTCAACCATTGATGCCTTCGAAGCATGGCTCATGTCCGTTGGAGATATTGGTGTTCGTCGTGTACTGGTGGTCATTCCTGATAAAAAAGAAATCATTTGACAAGCCCCTCCGATGGTATGATTTATTTTTCGTATGCTTACTCCTCACCAATCGTTTCATGCTCTGAGCAATGGTGAAAGAAGCATCGTGGTGGTCAGATCATGACTTCTTGTAGTGCTATGGAAAATGTAGCTTCAACAATGGCTCTCATCAGTCATTCAATAATCCGGTTTTGACACACGAGGCGGGCATTGCCGTGGAGTAGAGACGCTGAGATTCATGTCTCAGAATAGAGATCAGTGGTAAGAATGATGTACAATGTGTCGGTTGAAATCCTGTCCCCCACAAAATAACAAACTAAAACATAAATGATAATGTGTACGACAAAATACGTGACACATTTATATTCCAGTTCTTTTGATTTTCCACAGTTGTTTGTCTTTTATGTCTTTCTCTTCTGTATCCCAATCCGACCCTCTTTTATTATTATTATTATTATTATTATTGTTTAATTGAAACCGTGCTTGTCCGCAAACCGGTGGATTAGAAATCTGATACGAAAGAGTACGGTAGAGTACTGCTAAAGGCATGACAAAAACGCTCAAAGCGTCTTGGTTTTCTGGGTTTGCAGATGTATGAAAAACAAATATCAACGCTTTGAAGAACATTCAAAATGAAATTTGAAATCTAGCTGAACTACCTACCGACATAAGGAACAGCGCGGCAGACAGATTGGGTGACGGATTGACTTCGTCATTCGTGTACCTGTTTTACGAACAATAACAATCATCCACACCAAACTGTTGTTGTCAGGGGAAAATTATGGAGTTGGGTGTAATGCGCATCTGGTCCTCATTGTAAAAATCCCACCACAGAACGATTAAATGAAATAACTTAAAGTGTCAAATTTAAATTCGACCTTCAATGATTGCTCGGTACGTGCACCATGAATGAATGTGGATGTAAATCGCATTTACTTCTTGACGAGAAATTTAAAATTAGGCCTCGGGTATCCATTTATCTAGTGATTTTGGCATAAACTCAGATGTTATGTGACTTGTAGACGTGAGAAGTAAAAAAAAAATAAATCGCGTTAACTAATTACACACCCCGTAAAAATGTTATTTCACCTGTAGAACTGAATCTCCTAAAAGTGGCTTTGTGCTTGGCCCTAATGAGTGGCAAGTTGATACCGGAAGCAAAAATTGCCTGCGTTTATAGATCCCAATTAACTTACTATCGGTATCACTGTTTAACAATTTAATTATCCATTGTCGTTGAGTAGTGAGCTGTGTTAAATATAAGCTGATTAAATCCGGCATAAGGCAAGACACACAAAGGTGCATTCCTAATCTCGTCAAAATAACCAATGTGATCAACTTTTACACAGAACCCAAGCTTAGATGCATTCGCATATCACCTCGAAGTCTCTCTTGTTGTCAATAACATCTTGTAATTGTTGTAAGAATCAAACCTTGTATTGTGCAAACAGTGATTGTTACCTAACGGCTTCCTTCCTCCAGAAAATGGTGTCATTATGTATTCAGTAAAAGGGAAGTAAAGATGAAAAAGTTATCGCGCATTAAATCAAGGATACAGTTACTTCAAGCTTTTCTCACGGTATAGATTACGCAATAACAAAATTGATTGTCAGCATCCAAAGTGCCACTCAAACTGCATCGCTCAAACGTTTGTGTAAATTTTTTTGTCATTTTACAGTTTCACGAACAAACTGAATTCATCTGCTGGTTACCTGCACTTCGTCTAATCTCTCTCTGCCTGTTCCCAAACGTAATCACCGGAATTACGATGTTCATAGCCTCTCCCCCCGAAGGTACAACTGAAATAGACCCTATTGATTTATATTTAATCTAACTGCAGTACACCTAACCTGCTTCAGTTTTGACAAGTGTGGTTTATGTCTATCCGACACGTTTCAACTTTCCCATTCAGTCACGATTCATTCCATTCTATGCAAATGATTTGCCTAGAAAATACACCACCAGTCCGCTACGGTTTATGATATAACCCGACTCCTTTAAAAAAATATGCTGATCACTTTTTATCGCGGAATCAGTAGAAATGTGTTACTTGGGGTCCTCAAGTCACAGTTTGCCACACTTAATTGGCAGGGACGTTTATGACTTGACTTCACACCTGTGACGACAACCGCGACCGCGACCGCGACTGCGACCCCGACCCCGACCACGACCACGACCTCACCAGTGGGATTTGTTCCGTCCAAAATTTTGACATGGTCAGCAATGAAACTCAACAACCAGCATAAATATATTTTGAACTATTCCCCCTCTGTGTTGATGCTTGAATGTAAACCAATTTTGTCAATATTTATGCATATATACATACGAATTCAGAGTAAAACACAGTGCAAGGATGTGTAAAATCAGGTGCATTCGTGAGCTTTCTGCACTACGTGCAGCGATCACTTTCGGATGAAAGTTTCTTTTCCACGATGTCTGTTTTATCATTGGTCCGAAGGTTGATGTGACATTTTCAGCAATGACAATAACTACATTTATCCTGCCGTTAATCATTCTAAATTCGAGAACGATTACTTCACGATAGAGACCAAACTGCTAAATTAAACTATTTTGTGCTAAATTGGTGACACAAAGATGAACAATTACGCACAGGTTAGTGACAACATTCTACATCAACCGGTTTCTTGTTCTGAGAATTAAGTCGTTCTGCATCAGTAATATATTTTGTAATTATAGAAACTACATTGTGAAACAATTTTGAATGAGAAAATACCGATAAGCTCCATGAATGTGTGAAGAAAGTCAACTAATCACAATTGGCTGCAAGCACATTCTCGCAATGCACAATAACACACACACTCGCGCAGGCACACACAAATCCCGGTCTCGATCACGACTTTTTACAGCCGGAATCGGGAACAGCTGCACAAAGCATAAATCATCCAGTTCCTGATTTTTCAAGTATTCGCTTCGTTCAAATGTTCATTCCCGCGACACGAGACGTTTTTATTAAAAATGGAAGCACGAAAAAAGAAATTTCAAACAAAAGTTGAAATGTCCGCTATTATCGTGATTAATAACAATGTGGCATAAATTTCGCTGTAATGACAGCCTCATAAATCATACGCTTTCTATCTACCCATGAAACGTTGCATCACTTCTCCTTTAAACGACCTCATCAGATTCACTATTTTGTCCCGGGAGGAACTTCAGTCTGTAGAATACAGTGTTGCAGAATGCTTTTATTGTCAACAAGAAGGCGATTACTTTAATCGAAAATGTTTATCTATGTTTTGCATCATACGACGATTTCTGTCGTTCGCACAGAAAAGATTACATGAAAATGAACAATTTAGACGGAATCATTTGCGTACATTTCTGATCACTTCAGTCAGCTATGGTCAAGTGATTTTCCTGTACCTGTGAGGTTCCGAGTTCGAAACTCATCTGGATTGAGAGATTTGCCCTGTTGTAGCGAATCAGTCAGGTTTGAACAGCTGTATCACTATGCTTCCGTTTGATCTGACCGCAGAATTAAAATAAGCACATGCTTAGATCAGTGTTTTCTGTTTCATGAGTGATGTCAATAGGTATCTGTCACAATCAATTTGACCCATAGATCCAGTAATTGAATGCATCCATCTGTGTAGTTTACTACTTATTTTGTTGATCAGCGTGCGCCTCATTTATTTAATTTCGTACTCCAAAAATGTGAACTGAGATGCAGGCTTCGTTTGCTTACCCTCAGAGCGTGCCATTTTCGGGATACTTTACCACATCAGTGTCGGCGCACTTAGGGGAGATCTATTTAGTCTGAGACGGGATGTACTACTGCCGTCTACAAAATTTCAACATTCATGTAAGTACATGAATCAATTATCCTGTGTGAGATTTCTCCTAAACAAAACTAGACACAATGTGTTTATTATCCATATCTTTATTTATAAAAACGACTTGTTTGCGCCAAATCAGTATGGGACATTTATAGGTCTACCACTAAGTCAAAGCAGTAATGCTTCTGTGCCAAAAATATGTTTGAAATTAGGATGGATTTATTAGCTGAGCTTGAGAAGGGAATCGGAGAGGAAAGGTATTTTTGATGTCCGTTGTTTTGATTGGAATGATGTGTAGAATAGTCACCTAGTAACTTCATCGGTTGGTAACCGAACTGTCTGTTAGCAAACGGAGATGGACGGCGTTTGATGGGATGAGTACCCGATCCAACCAGAGCAGAGCACACTCATACTTATAAGTGATATCACGAAATTACACCGCTGTTTTGAATCAAAAAAGTCTTTTATTTATTCTACTATTTGTAGAGCTGTCCTAGTTACAATAGAATGATTAACTGATTCTGTGCTTTTAAAGATAACGCTTGAGGCAGAGCTCCAAAATGCCAATATACCAGGATAGAGGGTTATACGTTTCCTTTTGTTAGTATCTATCATAACACTCTATTGTAGTAGCGCGAGTTCCTTCAACTTTTAAAGTTCAGCATGAATGCTGAAATTCATTGGACATATAAAGTAATCATACATATGATAAGATGATTAAGTGATATAATAAAAGAAATGCCCACATACAAAATAGTAATAATTGATGAGGTCATATGGTCAAATTCATCGTGTGCAGAGCAAATGAAGTGTAAACTGCAAGCCTACGACGCCTCGCACAGCTGTTTGGGCCAGATTGGGTCTTGGCAGCAGTGCAAATCTATCGGTTCAACAGGGAATTGAATCCAGGACCTCACAGATAGAACTCAAGCCCACTACCCGCTTGACCACTGAGCAGCTAGCTAGCTGATCGTTAGCCTATACACAATGTACCACGAGCCATCTTTGCATACCTGTTGAAGACGTCACATCTCCCTCATCTCAGCACTGGACTCAGTTGGAAATGGTGCAACTTAACTGCTTGTCGTAGTGAAAGAGTTGATTTGATTATATGATGAATTTCATCGTGCACAGAGCAGATGAAGTGTTATATGAAAAGCCTGGAATGCACTTGCCATTCTCGCCAGCGTCATAAGACATAAATGAAATATAAGCAGTCCTATATGGGTAGATCTGGGGCGTACTACTTCGATGTTTAGAGTACTGCATAACAAAACTGGTCCAATAGAAGACGGAAGACACATAATGCACAAAATATTAGGCATCATAAAGTATTCTCCTATGAAGAAATGATGAATCTAAAAAATCATAAATCAATCAAAAGCATATTATAATTGTCTAGGTTGCTAGGAGAGGAGGTTGAGTTTGCAAGAAGTTAAAAAACTATATCATATAGATATTTTGAAAAGAATACGCAGATAGAGCGACCGGTTTCTGTGTGGAACATTTTGATCAAGTTTCATTCAAGTTAACTAATGGCTTTTCCTTCTCCTCTCTATCGGACCGCCTAATAAAGACCAGTTTCGAACAAGGTGCTCTCAAAAACATATTTCAGTATCAAAACGGTAGACCAATATAAAAGGGAACCTCAGCTTATTGGAGATTTTGTTTGACACAGAAGCGAGTTGAGCAGGGCAAAAAATTTCGCAACGCTGAAAACTTTAGGCGGATTATATATATCAGTTTTGGTGTTTAACAATCTGTGGTTACTCCCAAATGAGGAATCAGGCATCCATTCTAAAACAATGAAACAAACGTGATGTGAATAGTAAGTGTGATTTCGGACAAGAATCCCGTTTTAGTTTGTACTCCGACTAGTAATTCGTATACGTATAGAAATCCGCGCAGTTGTAGTACAACCCGGAACTGCGGCTCTACTACGAAATTGAACTGCAATCAGTCGAAAGTTGAAATGTACAAGGATATAGTGTTCAATAAAATAAAAGAACAGTTTATTTCAAACAGCACAAATCCCTCGTCAGGCAGCAGTGGACTGTTTTTGTAAGAGCTCCAACTTTTCGATTCGCGATTCTCCAATACATTTACGAGAGACGGTGTGTGATTCTGAAGGCATAGAATAGCAAAGTTATCAAAATACAGTACAACCGATGTGAGATAAAGCATGACTGATGAAGGAGGCTTGCATAGGGCAGTAATGCATTCATTGATTTTCATCTAGGTATGTAAACGTTTTTCAAGGTTTGTGAATGAACATAGAATAACGAATTAGTTGTTTCGCAGTTGCACGTCACTGGGTGTTATGGGCGTTCCACTGAAGACAGGCATTCACTTTCTGACAGCTGGTTTTGCTGGTTTGAGTGACGTGAGCGATGAGCACCAGGTCACAGTTGGAGATGACGATAACTATGACCGTGAGAACTGACAAATTAACATTCATACGAAGGTTATCACTAAGTTTTATCACGCGACCCATCCCACAATCGTGCAGAGCACGCGAGATCAGCAAAAAAATGTCCCTTGGAGTGAGTCACAAGTGATGGCCATGGTATGTAGCTAACTAAAATAATTTGTGTTCCTAGAACACACAGATGGATAAAAAACAGAGTCAAGTGAATGGCTATGTAAGATGGATAAAAGTGAATATACTCTCCCATGTTCCAGTTAACGGACGAAAAACAAATTCCACTCCAGTTAAGAGTAAAAGTATTCACACAAGGGTTAAACCTTTGTCAGCCCCATCTTGTATTTTCTGTTTCTTGCGGCTAAAACAAGCAACCGTAGCCTATAATTACGAGAACAGATCCTTTTTTTCTAGTGAGATCCTTTACAGGTAGTAATTTCGTCATATTCGAAAGTACCACTTCCAGTGAGAGGCAAATATGGCACTGCCGATGCGGCAGTATAAACAAACAAATGGTCTAGAACCGGTTCTAGCCTGTTTAAAACCGTTTAAAACCGGTTAGGGGCTGATCCAAGAAAACCAGTCGACCAGTGAACAAGGTATGCGGCTATCATGACCACGAACCAACCAATCAAGCTGTCACAATGGACCAATAGGATTGAAGGTACACAAACAGTCAGACAAAACCCTCGAACAGAAATTAATAAACCCAATGACTGTGGGGACATTCCTCCATATTAGATTCAGCCCGTTAAACTCTCCAGAAAATAATTTCCATGTAAACGAAATCTCCTTAGTTCGATGCCATCGATGAATCCCAATAAAACAGAGTACTCTATCCAATGATATCACTAAAGATTGTGTAATGTGTGTAGATCATGAGGCAGATTGATTTTTAAAAAATTGATGACAATATTACTCGCCTTTCATTCATTAACTAAGTATTTTCCTTGAGAGCGGAAATTTCGCAAACAACAAGATCAAACGTAGGTAAACTGTGTTGTCCGTCCTCCGTTAGGATTGTGCTCCACTAGCAAGCTAATAGATCCGATGCAACGGTGAAATGTAAGGGTTCAACTTCCAAATGATCATTCCGCTACTTATGCGCTACAAAATGACACAACTTCAACTTACGTTTACATTGAATGAACATCTCGTTGTCCATGCGTATGAACAGACCTTGGAACCTGGTTATCGTGATTTTGTGCAAATCGCATTCCTGTATAATTTGTTTCTAGTGCGATTAAATTTTTGCCTGTAAAGATCCACAACATGAATAGTTTTCCATCCTTGGCTAGGCTCGTCAGTATTGTGCAACATTTTTGTGTCCCTATTGAGACAAGAAACGTGAGTCTTTAGTTAAAGGGCAGAATAATTACTTCGAATGTGCCTTGCCTAGAACCAACAACCATGATGCCTGTGAATTAGCCAGGGATAAAATCAACTTCAAAAATATGATGTCAGGTTTTTACCAAAAGTGCTGTTTTCGTGAAATATTGGATTCAACTGTAAACTCTCAATGAATAACAACCAATAACTAATGGTATTTCTCAATTATTTGTGATCAAAGAAAATCTTTAGGTGGATTTTCCTAAACGAGACCATGAACATTCAAATGATTTCAAAATATGAAAAACAATAACAAAATCAGAAGATTCATTTATTCTCGAGAACGCCTTTGGCGAAATCCACAGGTGGTCTGTCTCCAATGACATGGAATTTAACGTTATTAAATGCAAAGTCTTATTATCACGTCACAATCGTCGTTTTTCCCACACTCTCAGACATGAAACTTTGCCTCATGCTACATCCGAGAAGGATCTGGGAGTAGTCATTCGCACAGGCTTCAGTTACTCCGCAGACCGTCCCAGGACCTCATCCATGGTGGTAAAACAAGTTGGACTGCTGAAACGTGTTTTTTGGATCGTTTGAGCTGGCTTTGTTTCCACGTCTGTTAGCCACATATATCCGTTCATACACTGAGTACTCAATTCAAGCCTGGAACCCATGGCTGCACTGAGATTGGAAGGTGCTCGAACATCCGCAGAGAATGGCTAGCAAGATGGTCAAAGGTCTACATTTCAGGACCTTTGGCGAAGGATTACGGCTATTGGGGCCATACTCGTCTCAATACCGTCAAATCAGAGGCGATATGATCTTACTGTATCGGATTTTCCAACAACCCAAACATCCATGTAGATCGCTTTTGGTTCTATCAACCAATGTTTACCTCAGAGGGCATCCACTGAAGTTGGGCACTCCAAAGGAGTCTTCTCGACTGCAGAGGCCACCTTTTGCAGTCAGAGTGTGCATCACATGGAACTATCCATCATCTCACGTGGTCTGTGCGCCAACATTAGTATCTTTCAAGCGTCAGCTTATTGATACTCTGGCAAAGATTATGTTTCGACACCAAACCACATAATATATTCTTCTGTGCTCGTCAAAAACATTACATTTCTATTTCACTTACATGGACTAAACGTGATCTTGTGAATCATATTCCTAACCCAAAGTGTGAACACCCTATGGGATTTGATAAACAAAGTCTTTGTAAGTTTTTCCATAATGGAAAGTTGAATTTGAATCCTGGATTACTGCGCAAGGGTGCTGAACTTAGACTTCGTGCGTTGATCCAGTTTAATGCGATATCGACATATACTAGACTTGAATGCACCCCTCGAGCTCTCGGGGTAAGATAGCATATATGAGTTGTAATTTTGAAAACACAGCGATGTCGGTACAGGTGAAAATAAGCCGATCTTCCGGTTACAGTTGGCGAGTTTACAATCGATTGTAAATACCATCCTGAATATGGCGTGAGTTTTCTCCGGCTACTGATCGTCCAAGTAATCTTGATGTTTCTCGTAAGTCGTTAATTGATTTCCATATTTAAGGCTTCAAGTATTGTGTTCTTGTGTGAGCTGCAATGGTTCGGAGGTAGTTGATCTCACTGATTCGATCGCATTCGATGTGAACGCAGCTACTGTGCGTGATCGCCAACAAACAGCACCGAGTGGTTAGTTTAGATCTTGTTGTGATTCATCAGTAGGGTGTATCATTTTCGTTTCCATGGTCTTTCGGTGTTTCTAAATTGATGCAGACTAAAAAATATGTTCCGTTATGCGCTCCAACCGCCAATATAAACTAGTGTCACAAAAGCCAAGGATTTGACTTCTTATCTATAGGTTTGCGGTTCAACACCCGTCAAGGACTGGAAGATAGTACGCACCATTGAAGAATCCTATTGAGGATAAATCTTGTATCTGTTGCACTTTGTCGATCATGACAAACCAAATTCAGCATCTATCAAATAGGTTATTCATTTTTCATTTTCAAAGTTCAAACGTTGATTGATCGGGCGAGACAAACTTTACAACGAATTACTCTGATCCCACCTGTATCTGAGGTCCACATATTTTCAGAGATCTGTTCAAATGAACAAATTTGAGTCCTATCCCCTCAATTTGATTCCAGATGTTCCAGAAGTATAATAATCTACTGTGGTCACTGAGACACTTGCGTACTTCTGGTTGAGTATGAGCTTACGCCGCATTAAACAAATCGTTCGAAATCAGTAGCGCTGACCGTCAGGGGTATCGGTCTTCGCCATTCCTGTTTTAATTTCATCATAGAAAAAGTAACGGGGGCACTAAGTAATCTACATAAATGTGATGTGGAAATAACGCTTACGACATCGCTTGTTTGCCTGTTCGAAGGTATGAAAGATGTGCAATGCGCAAAGGAAAATCTACCAAGCTCTGTAACACCTTACATCTGCATAGTGCAAAATAATGCTGCAAAACTGTGTTATCTACCCTTAGTCTGGTACCTGGTGGTCAGGTATTAGTTATGGTGGATTGCTTCTCCTATAGTGATGATGGTGATGGTAGCATGGTGATGAAGTTAACTCCTCGCAGTTCACAGTTCAGTACTGAATCTCCTTTGGTACCAAAGTAACGTTTCCCTGAAGCTTGCATTTCGCGTATAATACTCCACTGTGAGCTGCGTTCTGCTTTTTAGTTGTAAGGCATGAAGCTTCGCGGGGATTAGTTCACGTCACTCGTTAGAAGTGGTGCTCAAATGCTTATGTATCGGTTGGTCCAACGCGTCTAAGTTGCTGCTGTTGCTTAAAGTTAGAGGAAACCACAAGCAGGTCGTGAAACGGGGATAAAAGGCGGCTGTTACTGGTTGGTTGAAGACAGAGAAAGATATGGTAAGGGACTGGTGGTAATGGTGCGCATTTTGCCAGTGAACCTTCCGAAAGGAGACTCTTAAGAGCAGTAAAGTCCACATTTTTCCCCGCTGGACTGAAAATATTCTACTCATCCTTCCGGCTATTGCTCGAATACCACTGTCAACCATTTCTATGTGTGTCTATCACGTGCTCCAGTAGAGTCTCCTACATCGGTCGTACCAATCGGCGTTGACCAAATAGATTCAAGAGCATCATCCGGCCCGGTTGAGAAAAAGACTATCAAAGGTCATTCATAGATCGATTGTGAAACACCTGGTCAACATGGGGCATGTGATAGATCTCGAACGGTAATCCATACAGAACCCCGATGAATCTACCCAAACAACTGGGGCAAATTATGCTTTGCATGGCCGAGGCGATAGCTATTCATATTCACTACCACGAAAAGTGCAAACAAAAGCGGATTGTTCAGAGATTGAATTTGCCATAGCCTGAGGATATGACGTAATTGGCCGCTGTTCAGAGAATCAAGCGGTGACAGAATTATCATGTTACTTATTCATTTCGTCCCATGAGTAGTCTTTTTGGTAAATGTACACGCGTAGTGATCGTGGCGCAGTGTGTGTGAGTGATTAGCCTCCTCAACTTCGTATCGATATACCGCGCGCTAGTCGCATTGTTTTGCAATAATCAAACACAAACGTTCGTGCACACGTTTTCACGCGCACACGTGCACGTACCAGGACAAACAATGTCATCAACCATTCTCTCTATCTCACTCCCTCACACAACCGGTGATATAAACACAGTAAAATCCCAATGCTTCATTCTTCCGATCGGCTGATCTCTTTGATAAACACATTAATATTTCCCATCCCGTAAATAGTAAATGAAAGGTTAAAATTTGGGAATCGAGAGACTGGGAGGTAGAGCTGAACCGCTTGACTTGTGCTGCTAACATTGGTGAGGCCATGAAAACCACTGCACCCCTGCACCTGTTATGCTTGTTTTTCATGCAGAATGGTCTANATAAACAAACAGTGAACACGTGAACAACCCATTATTAATGCGATTCATCCGTTCCAACAACATGACGGAGTTTATTGACCTTTCGCACAACGCGGGAGAGAGAGAGAGCCAGGGGTCGTTGTTCGGTGTAGCTAGACACCACCAGCTCAACTCAACGACTGACCAGGGAAATGGGAAAACAAGGTTGTTTATCATCTGCTTACACTGTTCAATATTTGCCAAGTAATTTCCAGAGAGGAAAATAAAGTGAGCTGTCTGATTGACTACCATGTCTTGAGCAGGGTATTTGTCGGTCATGCATGTTGTCTCTCAGATTGGCGTCTTTGATGCGAAAACATAAAGAAGGACAGCATTGAAAATTTGATGAAAAATTGATGGAATAAGCACAGAATGCAGCATCAATAAATATGACGAATATTTGTGGTGAGGGAGGAGTGTTCTGTGTGATCTATGTAATCTATGTACCCCAATCGCACTTATCACGTGATTGTATTAAATGTGTATGCGAAGCTATTGCTGCTATGCACTAGAACAATTATTTAATTATTTCCTACTAAGATCATTTTGGGGCTTGAACTTAAGAGTACCATTCCGGTGGCACAGTTTGTTTGTTTGCTCAAAATCCGCACAGACTAGAGATGCATTGACTGCTCAGTTTGACAATGTATTATCATATTTCCACAGTGTGTGTGAGCTTCAATGAAAGGTATTTGAAGTTATTGAGGAGTCAGCCTCTAGGATACGAAACATTTCATGCATTGAAATGTGTTTTTCTAGCACAAAGGTCCTCGTACAAACACAGAGGGTTATGTTCGTAGGAGGAACAGACGAACACGTTACCAGTATCACTGTTTACGTTTAGCCGAAGTCTATAGTTTTGCTCACCAAATTTCTTCAGTTAAATACATAGCAACTGTTGCCAATCGCTGGAGCATTGTCATCCAAGAGCAATTGTTTTTCCAGTTCCTTTTGTGCCTAATTACAGGTTTAAAGAAACGGCATATAAACAGCGTGTTTGGTTTGTTAGGTTTTGGGTATGCAATTGTTTCTGAGTATTTCTTATTCACCAGACGATATTTCATCAGAAACTGCCTCGATTTTGTAATGCATTAGTGACGAATGTAACTAGCTTTCAGTAATGTAGTTTTCAATTGAATACGGCCGGCTGAGCAGTCGCTTTATCGGTCGAAAGCTCGTGCGTGTTTACCTCTCAACACAGTAACCGGCAAAGTTCTATAACTTGCCACCTAGACACGGTTTGATTGCCACTTTCTCCTCCAGAAACATCGATTTTACGGCCACCCAGTTGGCAAACCACTAGAAACCTGTTATTGCTACTACCAACACAAATTAGACTCCACTAGATGCGTTGTTTTCACGCTCGTTCAATTTGTCTCATCCACCTCTATTCTGTAATTTGAATTTTCACAATATTGTTCCGTTTATTTTTGTTTATTGGATATGTAAATCATGAAATGGCAAACACATGTGTGTCTAGTGCTTCGCAGTCATGTCATCACACCGCGATGTTTCATAAATATTTAGACATTGCTCAGAAAAGGGGTCGCAGTGCATAAGTGAGGAAGTAGAACAATGGGAGTATGGTTCGAATACAGAAATAATTTCGAGGTATGAGCCTAGACCTCTGTCGAGGGACTGTATTACAGCTAGTCTTATAGCAAAATATATAGCTGTTTACTTACCTTGATAGTATATGGGAAGCAATTCCTAAAAGGATTAAAAAATGGTCCTTTTTTTGCTGCACGTTCATTTGAATATAAAATTACCCCTCCATAATTTCTGATCGAATTCATTAAGTTTGTATCGTTTAAATTCTTCTTGAGTAAA
>UZAN01042150.1:0-22075 GCA_900618425.1 Echinostoma caproni
AGAAAGCTTTTGATGTAGTTTATCGCATCCCAATCAATCGCTCAAGGGCGGCTCGAGTTTGGACACTAGCTATGGCTGAGGCGATCGCCATTCGCTTACTAGGCCACGACCTGTGTGCCCAAAAGAGATTGGTGCAGGCGCTCCAATTGCCTTTGCCGTGTGNNNCGTGTCACTTGACACAAGTGGGGAAAGATCACATCAACTAACACGTTAAACATTCCTATACACCCACACACACACATATACCCACACACACACACACACACATATATATATACACTCCCATTACTCTCCACCTTCGAATTTTGACTTTAAAATGAGACAATGGCTATGATTATGTAAGAATTTTTTTCCACCATATGATATGTAAGAGCATGACTAGGAATATCCGAAAACAATTGTTCGCTCACTGACTCGTTTTCTCAAAGCTATCATGGAAATATTCAAGCTTTTAAAAATAAATAACTCGAATAAAACTTGCCTTCGAATGTTCTTAACGATATATGAGTGGGACAACTATTCTGTTTCCAGCAAACCCATTTCGTTGAACGGTTATCATCGTCTTTGTCATTATACCGAGAGATGAATTTCTACATTGATATATATATGTTACATAATTAATAAGTGGAAAGCATACATGATTGAAATTTCCCTTTTCTAGTCAGTACCAACACATTTCTACCTTTGTTTTACTAGTAACTGTTCTCAAAATAGCGTGAAATGGGTTAAATATAATACACGTTCTGATCAACTATCAACCAAATCAACGCATCATGAAACACGCATTTTTTTCTCAGTTTTGGACAACTCAGAATAAAAACTAATTAATTCGTTCGTCTGTCTTACAACTGAAATCGAACTAGCAGTATAGACAACCGCTTTTATTTCAAAAAGGCGAAAGGAATCAGATACAAACTGTTAATCGTTAAATAAATAATCACTCACAAAATACTAGTCATTCACATAGTTAAAATGAGTAAATCCGAAGTACAGTATGTACTCCCAAGCTTCCATTTTGTCCTGCTGCTGGTGTGTGAGTGTTCTGCCTAACGTATCCATCCTTCATTGCCATGCCTCCACAACACATCTGATGAATGCACGCGGAACATCACTCAAGATTGACACGAAGTAAACCCTCTATCCACCTGATCAATTTACAAATACCCGCAGGGCGTTATACGCGGCCTGACATATTCCGTGTATGTGTGTATGCACGTTGGCGGATGCGTGACGGTTGAATGCCGCAAAAGCCCCATCACACACATGAAAGCAAGCCACATTAATCAACACGGGCGCGATTCAGGACATACTATTAACCGTTTGGTTTCACAAACATGAAAAATTGTTTACGCAAATGGAGTAGATTGGATCCCACTACCATGAATGTTAACTAATAAGTGGCTTGCGTTCTGTTATCCAGTTCGTCGATCTTCCCTCTTATCGAATAAGGAAGAAATAATTCGTTTGTGTGTGTAAATTCACATGGGATAAGTGAGCGGGATAATGTCGAATTATAATCCTTCTCAAATGTTTTTTATTGTTAGTCTCTTTGTGCGTATTTTTATTGCATCAATATAATATGAAATGTTACTTGTTGAGCCAATATGCTGAGCATCGTTTTCTAGTATCGCATTCTTTCAATCATATGGAACAAACGTGTGGTGTGCATTGGTCAACACGGTCTACGTGACCGCACAGCCGGTTAGGTCTGTGGGATATTTGCAGGAGTTGCTCAAGCGTATCACTTCGTAATGTTAGATACTCTAAAGTGCTTTGGAAGTAGTCCGTGCAACTACTCGTATGTAACAAACACTCTAATCAAAAATGCAAAAGCTATTTTCATAGTATAAGAGCAAGAGAAGACAACTGATCAAAACATCATCCATTTTTTGGCAACCTGTATGGCATTACATCTTTGGCAAGCTGATTACGGTAGTTACACCGTTACGTTTCAACTCATGTCACGAAGTTCGCCGTATAAACGAATAAAATACTTCATTCATATATTGTAACAAACAGACTGGGTGGAATGTTATCAACCGAGTAAAAACCGTAGAGGCTTACGCTGAGACAATCGAAATGCAATGCCAGCAACAAGCTGACGAACAGTCTGGTAAGATGCCCAAAAGTGTAAAATCCATGCGCTTCACCTGTGGGGTCCCGGGTTTGATCCTCAGTTGCACGAGTGGATTGGTACTGTTGATAATATGCTATACGGTCGAAAAGGCTGTTCACTGTTTCCTAGCTTACTCGTTCACGATTCTTTTACACAGTCGACAAAAAACCACCGTTTTGAAAATAACGGATTCACATTTTTCTGGATGAATTTGCTACTTATAAACCTCGACTTAATCGGAGTTTGATGTAATAAGTTTCGGAAAACACGCTAGAAATTCCGTTGCGAATATAATGAATACCATTTGGTTGTTGGTGCTTCGTGCACTCAAGAAGGTTAAAGTTTCATTCTGTTATTGGGTGGATATACACTAGGGACCCCATTGATAGTAATGTCTTGCGTCATTCGGTCTACTGTGTTGCAGAAGGGATTCACCTCCTCACACTTTCATCTCTGTCAGATATTACTTGTTTTTCCTTCTGTATTATAAATGACTGATCAGTAACTAGTGCAGTCTTACTCTGTAATTGTTTCTTGATACACATGTTCTAGTTTCAGGTTCGTGACTCAGTAATGCCATCCGAAGGATACCCACATTGTTTCATAATGAGGCTCAACTTTCGCTACAAACGCTGAATTCCAACTCATCTGTACTAGCCATTAAGTTTGATAAAAATATAATACTCGCTGATCGTACTTTTGAAACATCTGACCTGAAAATCTTGACCACAGTTCACAGAAAAAAAATCCTTTTGGCTGCGATAACTAATTTNTGTGGAATTGCTCAGTACTTCGACCCATATTTTGTTTTCTGGAATTCCCATCGCCGACTAAGCTTCACATGTGTGTATGTCAAGCTGATAGCCCGCAGGCTTTTACTATTCTACATTTGTTTTCTATCCTGTTAAAAGTAGAACAACAAAAAATGAATTATTCTCAGACTGATTATTTTACTCGGATTTGTAATCGACTTGCACTGAGTGTAATACTGATTTCATCATTTGTAGTGATTTGGAGTGTTCCTACCATCCATAAAATGTGAAGTCAATTAGTCTACTGTATTTCCCATCAAACGAAAATTCATTTGGTTTTAAATTCGATATTAATTTTATGAACTTTATGTCATGCCTCACTATCTATTGTGTTTATTAAATTAAGGCTTCACTTTGCTACTCCACTTCCGTCAGAGTTTAGGAAATGTTTTCATAAATAAATAAAAAACATTCTAGTTAAGCCACTTTTCTATCCGAATATATAACAACTGCCGTATACAGCGTTTTCTCATTATATTTGGGCACGATATTTTTCGAACTCCGCTAATCGTCTCACCGAGAGACACTGCAGATTACTTTCAGTCTGAGATCACTAGTCCAACTGCTATTCGCCTGCATTCATGGCTTAGCACCTGTTCTCTTTAGCAAATTTGGTGCGAAGACGAAATCGTTATGTCCTGTTAAATCGTAGGGCCTATGCATTTTACTCCCTTCCTTCAGGGAGAAAATGACCACGCTTGAAAGGATCGATTAAGACGGTACTTTTAGCACGGTTGTTATTGAACAAATTAAATGAATTACCCATGGTGATTTAGATGTTTTTAAATTCACTGCAGTAATCCGTCAGCATTTTAATAATGCACTGCCAAAATACATTTCGTATGCTTATAATGAAGTAGGAAACGCATAGCACATACTCCTCGTGGATAACGCATCCTGGACATAAATAAATGTTTTCATAATTTGTGGATGCAAATAGTTGGGCAAATAAGAGAAAACAACAAACTTTAGAACGTATACTGTCGAAGATTAGATAGATGCTTTGTAGAGTTTCACACAGCCCGACGACATCTCCATTTTCCTCATATACCTATAAAAAATATATCTGTATATTTATGTGCAATTATTTGCAATAGGTAGATGGGGTATTGTGGAAACATAGGGTCCCTTATCAGTCAAAGATCAATGCAGTCATTGTCAAGTGGATGAACATTTCCGTATATCTTGCTTGTTTTAGTTCACTTTAAAATCATTTGACTCAGCGTCATTTGTTTTGGAGTCTATCTTTTTGGACATTAAAGCGTGATGGATTATCAGGTTTAATCTCTAATAAACAATGTCAACACCTTAGCTTTGCAACTGAAAGAAATCTATTGATTTACATATGCTACGTTTTAGATTGAAACACTTCCACGTGGGAAAATTAGGGTATTATCCCAGCCTACGAACCAATGTCTTTCAGTGACTATACTTCCTACTTTGTTTTACTGACTTAAATTTGAACCCCTGTGAACTGAAAGTAGTAATCTGATAATGTTCTTTATCATCGGAAATGACTAGTGTTCATACTCCATCACTGCGCACAACTAACAGTCAATCAAACACTCAGGGAATACCCGAAGTTCATCAGTATGGCAACGTTTCCGGCCAATAGAAGACTTCAAAACCAAACCCTTCTATGGGGGCTGTTCGTTTGACCAATGTGCTTTGGCTGATTAGAATTATCAATTCAAGGTTTTGACAGTGTCTTCCTCAGTGATTCATTAAATTATGGTGTTATCTGGTAGAAATAAGCACAATGTTTAGTTAATTTAATCTGCAGTGGAACTCGCATATCAGTCGAAGACTGAGCGTCACTTATGAATTCCAAACAGATGGAAGCTGCATTCCTGTGATTCCCGCAATTCGAATAACCTAAATAGACGGAGATTAGTTTTATTCACCCAATGCTGTCGTTGATTATTTAAATCCTTCTGGATCTTCTGCCATGGTTTCTTTATTATATCTTTTTGCAATGAATTACAGTGGGGATCATCTGATTCACTAGTAATCCTGCACTTACTTGTTTTGAATTCTCTCATAAAATCACTGCTGGCAATCCGTATATGCAGTGTACTTATTTATCCGGTTTATCTAGTTTGTACCAATCCCCACACCCCATTTACATACTCCATATTTCTACACACAACATCTCAAGTTAAACTTTCCACGAACTTTTCTTTTATAGTATTCAAAAACGAGCCGTTATTATTCACTTACTTGTAAATGGCTGTTCGTAATCTATTTGTCCAATCACTTTCCCTTTAAATGATTTATTTTTCCGGTATTTTTCCTTGAGTATTGTGCGCACTACATTCTAAGAATTCTGAACCAAATTAATGACACATGTTTATGTTCAAAACTGGTAAGCCAAAAGAAAAAAAGACCAAAACATAATGAAATGCATAACTTCAGTCGAAGTAGCATGAATAGGTTTTCGCAAGAAAACACCGTGTCAAAACATCAAATAGAACAACGTGAAAGCTCAAACACATCAAAGAGAATCAACGGAATGTTGAAACCAAAGCGATAAACAAAACATTCAGTGTAAAATCAATCAGTTGAAAACAATGAATATCATCTTCATTCCGCTTCCAGTTTTAAATCATTAAAATATGATGTGTACGATCTGTTGATCTCTCATTTTGTTCGTGGTTATTAAAGCTCTTCGTAAATAACTTGAATCCACAGAAACTGAAAATCATCAGTCATGTTTAGTATTTGTTTGAGGTAACCTATTGAGGAAAACCTATTCAGTGAGCGTCGGACACCAAATAGTCAAGGATGGGACATAGTGAGATACATAAGAAACGCAATACGAATAATTTAGTGCCTGTGAGACCAAATAACTTTACCGCACAGCATTTGTTTCTTGTATAACGTCGGTTATTTCACTTTGATTTCAGATATCCATCTAGAACAAGTACCCTGAAGTTTTTACACATTTCACAGTTCGACAAAATAAAATCCCTAAATCCAATTTTACAAGCTTATCATAGGCAAATAAACTGCTTTATCTAAGTGCTTCGTCAAAAAATACGGCTTGACTGAAGGTAGTTCAATTCTGGTTTTTCATCGGATGCTTAAGAAGACCATAAAATAACCCATCCAACAAACACGATTTTACTCACCTGTCCGGCAATCATGAGAGTCGTATAGTTTCACTGGTTTAGTGAAGCCATGGGTCCTATCGTCAATTAAGTCGATTAGTTCTCTTGGTTGATTAAACCCAACGTGGTCGAAACAGCCGCAAATTGCTCCTCGATTATTTGTTCAAAATTTGCTTGTTCTAGAATGAACAAATAAATTAAATCGATTAATTAAATGTCCCTCGTTCATTCATCCTGCTCTTCCAGAATGACAAGTTGAGGTTTTCATGAAATCTTTTGAACAAATGACTCATTTATTTGCTCTTAAATTTGCTTCATTTTGGCCTATACTCATTTCTTTCTCGGCATATATTGCGTTTCCCGGCAGGACAAGAATATATCGGTTTGTGCGAGGATCATGGGCTTTACGTACAAGTTGATTTCGATCTACTCCGCATTCGCGATTCGCTTTGTTATTGAACTGACGTTTTTTTGGACATGCGTGTGCTCGTTTTCGACACAACTGGAAGCAATAGGTTGGACTGGTTATTGAGAATCAAACGAAGTGGAATAGCCGTAGCTGTTGTGCAACTGCTTCAGACTGCGTCTAATAGTATTTCAAATTGCGATCTGCTTGTGACAGTATCTTACAAACATACTTATTGAATTATACCTCGGTCTCATCAGTTCAGATCCTATAAAAGAACTGATTGTCCAGCGTGTCAAATGATTCGTATTAAAATACAACCAACGAAAATACTACTGCAACAGAACTTTCACAGTAAAAGCCAAATTTTGTAAGCAAGATGTGATTTTACGGTTCACTGAGTAAACAATAAGAAAATACAATATGAAATATCGAATTTAAAATGCGTTCCTCAGGTTTAAAGCAAAGGGCATATGGTCCGCATGAAACGATTTTTACTAATATGTTTTCAGTTCTCTTAAATGAAATCCTACAGTAGTACAACTCCTTCTATACAGTCTCCAAAATTCCACAAAATCAGTCTGTGATTATATCATGGAAATCAATCGTTATTGCGGTGTTTTAGTGATAGGGTGTCCACTTGTATCACAATAATAAATTTCACACTTGTTTGAGTGCACGTTGTGCCAAACAAATCCTAATGACATAGTTTCATTATGGTCGGAAAATTGCCAGGTTGACCAACCCAAAGTAAGAGAGCGTTTTGGAATGTTCCACTGCTGAAGACTAACTGATTCACGTTTATTTCGAAGACGGAACAAACGCGTGAAAAACGGCCCTTTTAACCCCTGTTTACAGCCTTCGAAAGTGTTTACGTGTCCAGTTTACCCCAATAAAGCCAGAAACAAGAAAATATGAGTGTTTTGCACACAACTTATTGTTTTCTTTTGTTAAATCGGAGGAAGTTGCCAACTCCTGGTTACAGCCTTCTCTTTTTGTTTTCATCCTCTCATCGCTCGTGACAGCTTACTCAATGTTCGTTTAAGCAATCTTTTTAAGTCTCGATAAGCAGGGTAAAAGTCTAGGATAAAGTAGCGTAACACTGTATTGTTTGTATTTGGAAGCTGCTTTCGTGGATTGTCTTGGATAGCAATGCCAAGCAGCGATCAAACTGCTATATATTTTATTTAGAATCTTCTAGTGGCCGGTGATACGAATAATAAAAATCTAAATCTCTTCCCAAAATAAGAAAAACAAATGCTCTCGTCAATTTAATCGGGCATTAGCTGTTCAGTTCTAGGTAGGTCAATGTTTGACTTCAGTTGAGCTTATTATGGTAAACACTCAAAGGAGGAAATAAATTTCGAAATACCCCTTGAAGATAACTAACTTTAATTACAACGTAAAACACAAAAGGACAATTGTGCAATAGGGCTTTGAAAAGCAAGCAAAATGTGAAAAAGAGAAGAATTGCATCACAACCATCAGCCACAATTGGTCCTTCTTCACAGGTGCAAAAGACCAAGGTGTAATTTGAGAGATATGAACCAATGCGAGAAGCTGAGCTGAGGTTTTTCAGATTTCTGTGATCTACTATTACACTCTAGAATCATTAAAACGAAAACTTTTAACGATCTAAAACGCAAATTCAAATCCTCACTGTAATACCCAACGCATACACAAGCATATGTATGCGGTTTGACATCCGCGAAAAAATGACGATAGCAATAGTGATATGCCTGACTGCTCAGACCGCCAGTGAGAGACCGTGACGATATGGAAATTGTCGCATTGATGGATGCGCTTTAGTACGTTCATCTATGACTAGATTATTCCTCTGTGCGCGTGTGTGTGCGCTGGTTACCACTTGTGCACGTTTGTCCGAGCACGTGAGATACCGACGGTGAACGTGTCCAAGTTTAGACATTTTTGAAAAGCACACGAAAATACTTGTGATGTGCGACCCGACAATAAACCATACGGCAACAGGCGACGTCATTCAGATAGTCCATTCAGATAGCACAAGAAAGATGAAAATTATTAAGATAATAAATTCTCTTCCAGACCACTTTACCCTCAGTTCACTTTCTTTACCAGGTATGGCGGTCTATTATATATGAGTCATTTTTAAAAACCAAAACTTAGCGCAACAACTACGCATATGTTTCATCACACATTTCAAGTATTCGTAGCTCATATGCAACTGCAAATTGTGGCATAGTGAAAGCCTAAGCCGCAACTCTTTAATAATAATGATGTTTATAGTGCTTATTCAATCTTTATCAAACATTTCTGCCGTTTGAAGCAGCCTTACGTATGACCTAAGATAATGATTCCGTCTAGAAACTGTTCATCGGAAAACCACCATAGTATATCTGTGTCAAAAAATATAATTCTTTGTATTCTCCCGCAATCCAGATTAAGATTTCTCGAAAACGTGTTACCTCTTTGCATACTTATGTCTCTAATGTTTGTTTGTTTGTTTGTTTGTGTATGGAAACCCAAACAGGGCACCCGGAGGACTGCAGATAAGGAGCCTTGATTGTTATTTGGCGCCCTGTTGTGCCAACTTGTCATCTGCGAAGTTTTCCCTATTTTCCATGCCACTCTCTACCATTTCGCAATCTTTTCTATATAAAACTGAGCGATGAGAGCTTGGCGTAAACGGTGGAAAACTGAAAATGCGCGTACATTACCCGAGTCCTAAAAATCAACTATTCAGCTTATTATGCAACTTCTGCAACTGACACCAGATGCAATATGAACACTTCAAAAATTGTAGTGCACAACTATGAGAGTGTATGCAACATGGTTGCACGGTATCATTTAACGCGTTTGTCCTGAAGGTTAAAAAATCTAACCGGTGACAGCCGTGCGCGAAACTGTGCCTAAATTGTGTTAATTACTTTTCCCATTCCATCCAGTTATTTGACAGATATAACTAAATAATTGATTTTGAATACTTCCGGTAAAAAACAAATTGTGCGCACAAAATGAAGATGAGGCTGACGAAAAGATAGAAGTGAATATATTTTTCGATCTACAGGGAGCTTACTGATTGCCTTATGAAGGCATAAAAACATCAAGAATTCCTGCTAAAAGGTATCATTTTATTTTTCAGATTTACTTAATAAAAGAGGTAAATACCCCAGTAAACACAATGAACTCGGTTCTCATCACTTTAGCTCAAACTGTACGCATTTGTGATAGGAGAATAAACAAAGATACTCTTTTGGTGCTGACACAAATCGATGTGTCATCTGGATACCTTCTTCTTTATATGATTATGCTCGTTTCTTGGTAGGGTTCACTGGAAGCATTGCCAATTAATGGAAGGATTTTGGAAAACAGAAATTTATACTTATGAACAGCTTAGATGTTGTTCCTATGGCAACCGATAACAATGGTAATGACAGGATTACAAGGAGTCAAATGGGGTGAAGTAGTAAGGCAGTAACAACAAGAATATATGGTGCTCGTGATTAGGAAGAGTCCAATGATCGAGGGATAACGACAATAATGATAACTATCGGTGATAGCGAAATTGTCATATCAGTAGTAGCTCATTTTATTGTCATCATGTCTGAAACTCTTCACCTGAATTGCGACGACTTAGGTAGCTGCACATTCGCGTTCATATGCCATTGTTCAATTGGTTGTTCAATGAACAATAGAAAGTTATTGTTTTGCTCACAGTTTTTGTGGGAATTCGTCTGTATAGACTTTGTGTTGCCGAACTAAAGCGACGTATTTCCGAACGCTTTCCTGTCTGATGCATTATTCCAATCTTTCACACGTTCACTCTGACCGTTGCAATATCGCGGATGATCTCTCTACTCTTTTATCCATTAACCGCTCACCGTTAGACGGTATTCCATTATAAACTGGATAAAACAAATAACGCATTTGGGATGCAGATGCTTTTTGATAGCCGGACGGAAAGTGGCTGTAAAATCTGTGGTAGATCCGCAAAGCTAAACGCGCGTTGAGCCTGTCATTCATTCATTTGTTGATTAAGGTTCCCTAATTGTACTACTTTAAAAGCCCTGATTTAAAAAGGATTGTTGCATTTAAACAAACGCGAGTCTTAACATTTAAACCATTGTGATTTACGTGTTGTGAACAAAATGTATTCAGAAAGGTTTCTCAGGAAGGTATAGCGCAACAATACCGTTATACGATAAGTACTACAATTAACTGCATTTTCTTTTGAATGGATCGAAGTTTCTGTCGCCAGTGTTTTGTTCAAAAACGTTACCTTAATAAAAATATATGCATGTATATCGCCCTTAATGCCACAAAATTTTGTTATCGTTTGTATTCTGGCAAACAAGAACAAATGCGCGAAGCCCGTATTTCACAATTTTATGCAAAGCAGCATTTTTTCATTTAAGGGTGTGGGACACACAGAATTCCAGTAGTGAGATATGATAATAAGGCCTAGGTTTTCATGAAAAATACTGCTCATTAACTTGGACATAAAACTTACCCTAAAGTTATATGTGAAAACGGTTTTTGCTTAAATGTAAACACTTAAAAGCATTTTACCACGTATTAAAAACATGCCACAATTAGTTATTCCTCACAAGCTACCTACTGGATATCTTTAAATTGTTACTCATTGTTTTTCCTTCAGTAACAAGTATGGTTCTTCATGGATAGCAGAAATTCATTAGTAAGTGCTTTTGGTGTTCAGTGGATTAAGATACGAAGGTAGTAAATTTCCTGATGTTATTTCCCTAATAATTTTGTTCAACAGACTGGCAAGTATTACTCTGATTATGTTGAAAGAATAATCTGCAGAAAATAAATTCTACATTGCAAAAACTCTTCATCTGACAAAACACGTTGTCTTTGTCCTGATCTGTGTTGTGTATTGAGCAAATAACGCGAGAACGGCAGATCTGGCAGCACTTTACAGCTGTTCTAACTTGATTGGTTCTCATCAACCCTGTCTGAATCCATCGATTAAAACTGAGAATCAAACTGCGGACCTCACATCGACAGACCCCGAACATACTATCCACTTAACCACCGGTCAAGTAGGTGACCAGACCGTTTTTGATTTTATCGATACAAGGCATAGCACAACCCATTTTTGCGAAGTCGTTTAGGGCATCACATATCGCGGATTCCATCACCAAACTTCATGGTCACAACTCGGATGGGAACATTCCAAACCTAACCATTTGTTCAGTGAAATCCGCCACTAACCTCATTAATTAGCTTTTTATGATCGACTTTTCCACCACGAGTATATTGTGTCATACAAATTCAACGTGGGTTTTCTTGTTCATGATCAGTGCAGATCTAGCAGAGAACACCAAAGAAACACAATTGTTTATCTTTTTCTGTATTTTACTCTCTTTTATTGAATATACAACGATACAATGGTCAAAAAGGGAGAAGATGCCGGTCTTGAGCTACAGATCTAAATTTTTGAGATGAAATACACTCGATATTTGAACCGTCTAACTCCGACTTTATAAACAGCAATGAGTTTTCTTTATTTTTTTATTTGCAACAACGAATGGCTACCTGAGAAACAGACTTGTACGAAGATGTTCAACTCTGAGTATTTCGTGGTCAAAATTGTCGTGTTTTTTTCTACAAGATACATGATGACAGCAAACAACAACGGGCAGTAAACAATAAACAATTTGATGCATTTGATGCAATGGTGGAACTAGTAATTTCATTACAGATAATTCAAACCATTTTTCCAGAAGACGTTGTTTTCATTCACCACGCCTTCTATTTAACTATGTTTTATTGTAGGTAACCAATCACAAATGATACGCATGAGGCACTTAAATCGAGCTTTTTTGCCTACGGCGTCTCTGGAATACCCTACATTTTGTACACAATAAAAACATACCCAATACATGTTACCCAACTTGGAACACAAATGGAATTGAAAAGTATTACCCAACGGAACTGAGTACAACACCGCAAGGTGCAAACAAAACCTCACCACCGAATTAAGACACGCCGATCAACGTCACACTCTTGATAACCCTTTAAATTATTTTTAAACGTATTTTCACTCTCCTAGTTACAAACAGCGGCATCATTCAACACGAAATCGCCCGATAATAGAAGACTGTCAACCGTTCCAAGCGAGGTAATTTTAATGATATTCACAGTCCTCCAATTCTATTTCTTTCTCATTAGTTCCTTTGCGAACCTCGAGAAATTTAAACCTTTTTCACTTATCTTCTCTGCTTGTATCTGCTTATCTCAGTTTAGTGAATTCCGTCATATATGTTTAAGAGTTTTTATAGTGGAATGTTTATCACTAGCAGCAATTTTGCGATTGCAGTATTTTTGTTACAAACTCCTTATCACACTTCTGGTCCTCTCTCTCCGATTAGCGGCAACTTTTTTCAACTTATTTTGAGATATTATTCTTTTAGAAAACCGTTCTTACACATATTGTCCTAGGTTACTGTTCTTTTCCCTTAAACAAATATCTGTAATGAAACTTAAGTTGCCCAAGGGTACGAAAAGTCTCACTAGTTGGCAAAAGGTTACTGGGGAACTTTAAGCGAACCTTGGAGTCTGAAACTTTGATTATAGTAATGGCATTTTGCTTACTTTGTCTAAGAAAGTATTTCCAAAGGAAGACTATATTACATATGTGGGTGAAAGCCTTATTGTGCAACTAAATACGGTTAATTTTCAAATTTTCACTGCATTATCTTGTAAAGCCGTGGAATCGGGTAAGCAGGTTCATCGTTTCACAGATTGAGTCACAATGAAACTCAACTTAGAGATAGAAACCAAAGTTTGGGACCCATGTAATTTGAATGAAGAACAAATATACACGATATCATAGCAGAATATTGATTGACTTTATGGTTTCACAATTTAGTGACTGCGATAACAGTGGTAAACCAGGTGGGTAACAATCCTAAACCAAATGATCTGGTTGATTGCCTGTTGAGCCTACTGGTCTATCACAAATGACTGAGATTGCGATATAAATGGGATCAAGCGGCGACGTCTGTATCGGGCAAATTTCAAGTTGTCAAGTCGGAAAATTGTTTGCATAATTTAGTCTACGCATGACCGATTTTGTTTGGTATCTCATTCATTGTTCTTGTTTCGTCCCAATCAGCATCACTGCAGCTTTTATTCTAAAAGGGACCCCACACAGCGAGAAGCCACTTAATACTGTCCGGCGGGTACAAAAGGGTGGTGGATGCAACCGGATTGGAAGTATCCATAATGAAGTCGTACCTGCCAATACAAGTACCTAACCCCTGTGCCCCAGGTTCCTTTCCGAAATTGAAAACTATTTTATTTGCTGACAACGCATACGAATGTGATGACAGATGTGTTTTAACACTGTCACAGATGAACTCAATCATCCAGGCGTAAGACGTATCACTGCGATTGACAATGACGGCAAAGGTTTTGTCAAACCGGCAGAGTGAAAGCCAAGCGTTAAATCTGAAATTCCGATTGGGTGCGATTGAACCCATTTCGTGATTATTTTGTCGAGAGTAGGATAGGTTGCTCAATGTGATCAGTAGGAAATCACTGCAAAGCTTGCTCGGCTAAGCGCACTGCGCACCAGACAAATGTGAAAGCCTAAATTAAATTACCAAATTATCTCAATTGATAACGAGTGTTTTTTTTTAATTAAAGCTGGAACCTCATTGTATCGCTCACGTTGCTCAGTAGGAAACAAGAGTTTTGAACTACCAGGATTATCGAATCTGCAACGTGTAACTTGAACAGCTTTGGATAATTACATTACGTTTATTAAACCTACATACAACACGGTTTCAATTTTATTCGTATTGGTTCCACAAAATTGACTTTATAGTTCCAGCCGCTTCACTGTTATCCGATTTCTTTCGATTCTACACTCCCAAATTCTACCATTTTGTTTGCCTCTATCGTATCACATGGCAACCAATAAATTGTGCTTCGCACAGTGGACAAAGCATAAACTGAAACGGTAGAAAGTCTTGTGATGAGGTCGTTGACTAAAAGTATCTCTCGGAACAAAAGTGAAAGTTGTGTACATTTTTTATCCGAAAGCAGTACGAGCGGTTTTACAGAAGCATTTATTAGATTTTATTAATTCCTATAACCGCGATTAAACTCATAGTGGAATATTTTATGGGGAATGGAGTTGAGAGGTTTTATCTCTATGATCTACAGGGCAGTGACTCTTCCTAGGATGAGTGGACTGTAATGACAGCCTGACAAACAAGCAGACCTGGTCTCCTTCTCAGGTCAGATACTATAAAAGGACTTACAATCTTAGATAAAATCTTCTATATCTTTCTTTCTGTTAAATGTTTTATCAAAGCTAATCATGGTATTTGTTCATAGTATCCATGTTGCCCAAAGCACTAATGCTTCCTTACAAAATGTTTGTCCATTATACTGGTTTTTCACCATTTTTGCACATAATTCCGTTAGATATAGATATTTACCTTCTTGATTCGTCGTCAAGGGTTGTTCTGTCATCATCATCAACAACAAAAACCGTCTGCTGCCAGGTTTTGCATGATCTTGATGTTCTCACTTCTAGAATCCATTGCAATTATTCGTTCTGTTTACTTTCTTTTTTTCAAGGTAAATACACATAGAATTGGCAGTAAAAAAGTCACTTAGAATTGAAGTTTATCATTGAAAAAGAGCAGTTGAACGAATAAGGCGACAATGTCGAAGTTTCATCACACAAACTGTGAGCCAACGACTTGACTATTCATACTAATCGCATCAATAACTATTTTCCTTTTATTCTACCGAAATGAAACAGCTTCTGTCCAGAAATTCTTGAGTGTTGAAATTTTTGATAACACAGTTGTCCGCGTTATGTGGAAGTAATACTACCAAGTTATGACTTACTTATTTCCGTTTTATCATTTGTTTTCCTCCATCCGTGAGCGTGTACAAATACGCACACTGGTTTTGACATTACATTTATCAAATTCGGAAGTGCTTATGTGATGGTCTTATGTGTAACACCCGCGTAGTAGGAAATTCTTCAAGTTTTGTCAGTGATGCATGCTTATAATACACCGCCATATCAGAATAAATCAGCATCAAGCAGGCCTAACATTCATGTGGTGGGTTCTGTGGGGGTCTTCTCCGTAGCTACCGTAGCCATTTTCCCATTGCATAAAAATCCATTCGCAATATGTCATATTTTAGCGTGCAGATGTACTTCACACAATTTTATCCGGTTTAGCTCTAAGATGGTAGTTGATCATTCCTCCGTGATTGTTTTGTGAATGTAGTACTTCTGTGGCATGCCAGTTACGGTGCACGTAAAACCAAAAAGTACCGAATAACTTCGTCATGCAATAAATGAAGATGATTTTACAAAAGGTAATTACGAATCACTTAGGAAATCAATTTTATTGAATTGAAAAATGTTCCCTTTCTTTATCCCAGCTTCATTTAGAGTACATAAACAAATAGCGGTTGAAAGAAAACATTCGATTTTGAGAGCATATAGAAGGAAACTGCAGTGATTGCAAAAAGAATAAAATAACAAATCCGCACGTGCATTATCCTTTGATATTTTCAATTGACAAGCTTACATTTTTAAAACATCTTCCATGCAAAATTTGAAGGTTTTGTTTGCTTTGTTTGTTGTCATTCGCTGAGATTTTTTGGCGCAAATGATTGCTTTATTAGGTTCATAGAAGGCATTGATATAAGTTTGAAACTATTTTCCTTTAGTCAAGTCAAGTCAAGAGTGTACTTTATTCATCCAACGTAGACAGACTTTTCATTAAAAAAGAATGTTATCACTTTTGCTTCGGCATGCGCGCTACTGTAAATGAGTTTAAACATATGACAAATGATTACTTAGATAAAAATGAAGAGGACACTGACACTGAGAACGCGTAAAAAATTTAAAAAAATTTCAGCGTGAAAAGTTACATTAGACTGTGTATAAGTTGGTTTGATATTCGTTCCATAGCTTCCAATTAACGTGAAAGGTAAGGTACCATAGAGTTGTAAGAAGCTGAGGTGCGAGTGCATAAAGTTTTAAATTAATTGCTAGTGACAGAAGTTGAAATGGAGTTAGGTAGGCTGAATGTAAAGGGGGTAATGCGTAGGACAAGATAGAATCACACAGACAGTCACACGCCTTCAGGTGTTGGTTGACAATGAAATCAACCTGCTACTCATAAGATGCAGCTCCATACCTAGAGATGCTTTTCAGAGAGCGTCTAATCAATATTAAATCGTTAGAAAGTAGGCCGTGAAAGATAACGGGAGAGCAGCAGGTTCAACTGCATAAAACGCATGAAAAAATAAATTTAGAAACGATGTACAATGGCACCCTCAGATGCCGAAGGCCTGAAATATAAAAGGTCAACTTTCTGACTTTGTTCTACGTAAAAGGACCATTTGAGGTCAGAAGATAGGGAAGATCCAAGATATTTGAAGTGTTGTGACTTTTTAACTTTTAAGTTATCGATATGGATATTGGGAACATATAATCCAGAAAGAGTTAATGGTCTACGGTTAATGGAAAACAAAGCAAAACAAATAGCAATTTAGGTTTGGGTTTTCTCAACTTTAAGTTTGCAGTAAAATAAAAATCATATAACGCTATTTTGTGCAGGAATTAAGTCGCAAAACCTTTGTTGTTAGTCAAAAAAGCAGTTTACTTTTGCAAACTGGTTATCCTTTTTTGCAATTACTGGGACAATATAGACACAATTCAAATACGAAAAATACCCAATTTTTCTTTTTCAATTTTTGTCCATTTTTCAGTCTGTTTGATTGAAACAGTATCGTTTTGATGTGACAAAATATGATATGCTCACACACCGTAACTGTGACCCTTTACACGTTCCTTTTGAACTTTGATCGACCAGTATATAACAAAGCAGTGGTGCGTGTGTGCATGCGTGTACGCCCGTGTGTAACGAATACACGTAGAATTGAGTGACAAATAGTGAAAAGTAGAGGTCCGTAGTTTATCAGAGCAGAACGGGGGTCATCAAAATCTGTCAGGCCTGGAACGATATATACAAAATGTATACACTTGGCTAAAAGTAAAAATCATTTCATACTTTTATTGTGAATGAAAATAAATTCTCTAATTTTTTATCAACTGTTTCATGCAAATCGTGCCTTCCTCTTCTTTCAACTCCATCTACTATCCATGGACTTCGTTTAGGACATCAGAAAATAAACAAAAGATTTTAGTTGTAATGAGAAGGAAAATTTTCTGTATAAAACAAAATTTAAAAGTCAGACGGTAGCGTATTCAACGGTGACCCTACTAGCTGGAGGAACAATGACTGAATCCAGCTGATCTCACGGAAATATCACCTAGAATATCTGGTAAAATGTAACACATTTGGGTATTGAGTTTATACTCTATCAAATCAGCCCGATTTGACATATTTATTAGAACAATCTTGCAAGCGGTAGATCGTTAACCGATCTGATGGAATATCTTGACGTTTAATGTGGCTAAATGAAGAGGATATTTTTTGAGTTCATCAATCACACAACTTCCATTGGTTGATCTCACTGATCAAGCGCTGAGTGAGTGCCCCCGTGTGGATTAAATAGAAGGAATCGCAAAGAAATAGACAGAAAAGAATGACTGTTTTTCAAATCGGTATCTGAGACTTTAGGGCAAGTCAATTAACGGTAGCCCATGGCGACAAGGGGTTTTTCTTACTGAGAAATTGTGCTCAAACGTCTAACCCTCAAGGCAATGCGGTCTAGATTCAAAGAGGGATTGTGACCGGAGCACTCATGTGGGAGCTACTGGAAACCTGTCATGCTAAGCCTTCCGGTTTTGGTACAGAGCATTGTTCGCTGGTGCGTACGCTACTTGGTATCTTCTTTTAACCGCACGCACCCAATAAAACAGGCTAGACGTTGACGTAACGGCACACTATTGGCTGGGGACTGCCCACTTCGGGCTGTCCCATCAACAGCGAAGAATTCTTCCACCACTGGAGGAAGACCCAGGTATCCTGCTCATACCTCCATCTAACTCTTTTATTTTGACCACCAAACTACTTCTCCTGATGTGTATGTGCTACAGTGACCTTATCAGAGCAAGAGAGGACAACTGAAGGAAGTCAAGAGGTGAACAATCAGCTGGTCTTGCTAGACTGAGTTTTGTCAGATTCCTATTCTCTGCCCTTTCCGATGTGATTGGATTTGGGTCTGTGACACGTCGTCACGTATAGCTCGCAGGACTATGGAAGCGTGCACTCTGTCACACCACATCAAGGTGCAGTCACGTCTTGCTAGATTCCCTCCTTTAGATTTGGTTCTATCCTCACATGTGTGTTTGGTCTAAGCATGGGCGTTGTAACGGTGCTTTCGATAGACTTCCGGGTTGCTGACAAATGAATAGGTATACCACTTGTTTTACATACTGTTTTAAACACAATATCTATGCAACCTGTAGATTTGTAATACTGATTGGATCAATTTACTCACTTATTGGTAAGTTTTTTTTACAATTTAAGTGTATTACGATAAATACCAGACAAAAATGCTATTTTTAACCATTATCGAACTGATTTTTGTCTCACCTGGAATTTCTTTTTCCTCTTGACCAACCAAAACATCCTAACTCGCTGTATTTCAAAGTGGCAGGTTATGCATTTTTAACCAAAGATAACTGAACTATGTTTTCGCTGCCTTCAACTCTGGTACATTGCATCGAGCAAAAACAACCAACGGAGCTTGCTGGTTTTTTCGAGATAAAAGTCACACGTGAGGGTAAAAATGTTCCAATTATCAGTATAGTTTGGAAAACTCGCGCAAAAAGGCCTTCTATCATGAAGGTAAGAAACTCAGGATTTAGCATACATAAGAAACGTAAACTACAAGTTTATTTCCTGCACTTGCTCTGTGTTTGAACAGTTTCACGAGCTAATTTCAAATAAAGCAAACAGTGATAAACTAGAGAATTTCTTCCCCAGCTATTGATGTATGCATGTTGTAATTATTTGGAATGTGTATGAATCACTTAAAAGGAGATTGCTCTCTACCCTCTGTTCTGTTTGATATGTGTGCGCTGAGGCAATGTTCTTTCAAAGCCCATATTTCACTTGCTCGAACTCTTGCGTGTACCCTGCCGAACTGGTACTTCAATAAGCTGGAAAGTCCATTCAGTAGACAGTATCATCTTACTAGCTATAATTTCGGTGGGCAATGAGCCCGTTCGCTGTCACAAATCATGAGAAGGATTTTGTTCAAGTAACCAGAAGCAATTATAAAATATCAACTGCTGATCAGAGCGCGATACTGCCAAATATATTTCCATGTGAATTGCGCGTTTCCAATCAAACTGAGAAACGTGCATTGCGCAGGTCTGTCCATTGGTTGTTCTATATTCAGACAAAGGTTAACTAAATAACAAGATATCACTGCAGAAAACGGTGAATCAGTTGGTACATTGAACGGGATAGATGACGTCACATTTAACCAAATGGAAAACAAAGACAACAATGAGTGTTATGGCAAGTCCATCAATAAAAATATCATGAAATTTGCATTTCCATCGCAATATTAGGGCCTATTCCAACATTCCTTCACCGCACGCATTGATTCATTTGTTGCGCTTACAAGCCAAACAGATGTTTAAATTTTACATCGGTTTCATATGTTTACAACAAGCAGTGGTGTAAAATTGAACAATAAACTATGGATTTAGAAAACCAGTTGTAAACATATGAGTAATTTTGATATAACGATCAAATTAACAAAACTGCGCAATTCGAGTGTCCTACACTTTAACGTGGACGCTGAGGTACACACATCGGTCACGTGACCACTTGTTTCGTGTTATTCACATCAACGTTCAAGGGACACTTATCTATTACCTCAAGCTAAGTAGCTGTCAAATCAAGTAACTCCCATTGAAGGAGAATACGATATACCAGGTGGAGCAAAACTGAGATCAGTTTGACGAGAATCGAATTGGTTTTATCGAATCAGATGACCTGGAAAATACTTTTTTCCGAAATGCGATGAAACTGTGGATCCACATAAGATATTGCGGATGAACCGGGTGAAAGGAAATTTAATGTCCATAATGATGCGGCCATGATCGTCAATTTTTTAATTATGAATAAAATGAAGTTAAATGAGTATTATTTACCGGTCGTTTGTGTACAGCAATTATTGGTGATCACCGTTGTTTTATTTCATCTTACTAGCACCTTCCATAAATATGTTAGATAATCATTCATCTTTTATATTTCTGTAAGCTTTTTCACGAAATTTACTGAAATCTGATAATTTGTGAGCAGTATCGTAACATTTTAAGACATTTTTAAGCACAAATAACCAATATCTCCTACGTTTGTTATTACCATTTAAATTTTTTTTCTTGTGTAACTTTTTCTCCGATCAAAGAATAACACAAAGCTGAAAAAGCGATCGTATAATGTCCTGAACATCGTTTCGATCATTACGTCACAGAATACTTATGATAGGCTGAAAACTTGAAATTTGGCACAAGTAACCAATAAAAGTAGACGTTCACCTGAGCAAGCTCAGCAATTGAAGTTAGCCATGGGACAGAACTTCTGTTGACACCAGAGCAATGCAATCACGAGCTCGCATGCTAAACTGCAAGTTGACTAATAATCCTTTGGCTTTTCTCGCTTCTTTATTTATTTATCCAATCTTGGTCGTATTGAGGCGACCAAACTGAGTGAATACGAATTTCAGCCACATCAGACTTTTCATCCAGAAGAGATGGATCCCCATTCACATGGAGACTAGGACTGATATACGTCAGTGATATTTCACTGAGTCAGTGATTCTCCATTGCTCCTGAGGACAAACTGAGAAAAAAGCTTGATGAATTCGTATCATCGATCCTAAGGTGATAATTATGACGTGAATCATGACCTGGAGCACTATTCTTCAAATTGAGGAATTATCCTAAATGCCTGTTATTGAGTTATTTCGAAAAGTAATTTTCTGTGTTTATTATATTATTTGCGCTATTTGGAAAGAGAACCCATTGTAGCAACGCTGCACGACTTATGTCCTGGACGATTTCGCTGCATCTCAACTGGTGTCTACTGCAGACAAATACAATATCTATATAGAATTTTTGCATGAATTACCAAATGACTACTTGTAAATTGGGGTGGTGTCACCAAGGCAGAGCAAGTTTTGTGTTGACACAGAATTGGTTTCTATCGGTTGATTGCAATCGTCCATGACATAAATCAAGCAGTTGCTAAACTGGCTTCTCTTTCCAAAGTTATACTGGACAAGCTTGTTTCAATATCTTGATTCAACAATATGGATTTGTGGGGAAGTTTGATAGGGCAACACCGTAGGCGGTGGGCTAAACAACTATGATATTTTCTGCGCCGTGGATTGTCGCGTTCGTATTACCAACTCCGATGATATTAATCAGTGCCATTTATCAGTTAACAAATGAAATCTGTGAATAAATTTGCCTCAAAATATAAATGCCTACAGAGGGATGCTATTTCGAACTCGTAACTCTAGTGATAGTTGAAGATGTACTTATTTTTCATGGTTTTCATCATGAATGGTCTTAGTTAGCTCAAGCGGTCAAGTAGTTAATGTCACCGAGATATTGACCTGGAGGTGGTGAGTTCCAGCCGTTCTACTGTTTTTA
>UZAN01042150.1:22741-40244 GCA_900618425.1 Echinostoma caproni
TTAACAAACAAATGCTTTAACAAGTCTTTTATCTAAAACAAGACCTGCCATTCCCCTTGAAAATGAAATAGATTCAACATGTCGATGTATAACACGGTAACAATAATGCTAATAAACAATCATATACAGAAATACTTGATGTGTATTAGTTTGATTGTACAGGTTGCTCAGGATGACCGGTTGGTCCGCTAACCACATTGAATTGAAATAAATTCATTTACGAGCTTTTCACTCAACGCAGGTTCTCATCCCTAATTTTACACCATTCAGACTAACACAAGCCCAACAGCATCCTCTTAAAAGACTTGTTTTGTTCATTTGATCTAACCTGGAAATCCTCCGATGTAGTTGAAAACCACCAATTACTCCCAGTAAGTCTTTAAATGAATTTAACACATCAGCGGTTTTATAGATGAACTCCTTGGTATGAAAAATGCATCCGTCTCGGTTATTTCTATTTCAAAGTTGTACGATTCAGCAACAGTAACTAAGTTTCTGCTTAGTGGCGTGGTCCGTAAGTTGATCAACAAAAGCCATTCCCAGTTATTTACTGTGGAAACAAGACTCCCGTAAAGAATATAAGGCAATCACAGGTCAGTGCTTCTGTTTCTGCCATTAATGCTGTCTGGACCAAATCACCACATACTGCCATGTATCATATTTTAACTCTATGTTCTCTGGTTTCTTCTGAAGACTGGTTTTGGTGTAATCCAAACTTACGCATAGGCACCATCTGTGCCCATCTATAGTGCGCGCTCCATCAGCTAATTTTCAAGATCACACCTTTTTATTAAGTTGAATGGCAGAGAAAACTCCCCGGAATCCGACAATCGAAGTCAAACAATCAGCATAGTTATTGATTGCTTCTATTTGACTTCAGTCTTTACGGGGATACAGTCGGGTGACATACCACCTGTTGTGTTCATATGCCTCGGTGAGTTGGAGGGTAATCAAATCGAAAATGTTCAGAGTGATATCTATTGCGTTGTAACGTAGCAAGTATGAAAGAAAGAAGCCTGTCTGCATGGTTGCATCCAAATCCCCAAAAATGAGTCCCATGAAGACTACACTGAATCCACCAAATAGTGGAACGTGAACAATTTTCTTTGTCTTAGTGCAAACCGATTTTGGATAGCATGGCTATGGCATAATATTGGTAGTCTTGTTAACAGATTTTCTTGAAACAGTTTGCAGAACTTAGTTCCGCTGATTACAACAAAGTTGTGATATGATACTAAAAAGATATTCCTGAGATTTGAACGTGGAGCTTCAAAACAGTTTTAGATTGGCCAAGTTCAAGCACACGAAGAACCATGTCCAATAGATTTCATATGCACCGTTTTTCTTTCAGATTTATGGTTGTTCTCAAAATAGTGTAAAGGTGTTTGGATTTCCACGAAAACTTATTGTATTCAGTTTTCAAATGTAATCTGAGAGCGTCATTTTTGTCGTTTGGTAAATTTAGTAGCTCTCACGTTTTTTCACCAGAAATTAGTTTTTCCAATGACTTGAAAACAAAGAGAGAACGGCACATATAGGGGAACAAATCGTGAATAGTCTGAAGTCCTTAAAGGACCAAGGGTATATAGACCAATAAAATTGTCTTGGTCAACCATTCCATGTCTTTACGGGTTACCCAGGGTTCCCACTAGTGAAATACCATTAGGACCAATTCTACCTCACCGGATCACCAATTGGCTCCGATGAACTGTGCAACGGCCACCAATAGATTGCGGCTTTCACACACAGCCCCACTGCCTTGCGGGTCAGGATTCGGCTAGCCTGGCAGAACCTGGCAGAATTCCGCCCACATGTAGATCAAGGAACGACTTTTTTCCATAAAGATTATTGTACCATGATTTGTTTGGCACACAGTCTGGATTCAGACGTGTGTGAATATATTTATATATATATATATATATATTTCAGTTTGTAAACATTATCAGCTAAGGGAGCGTAAGAATGGTTTAATGTTTTCCTTGGATGTACCGTTCATTTTCACGAATGTACCGCTCTTAGAAACTATCACTTTCTTCTGTCGCTGGATAGACACTGAATAAATACAGATAGGAATACCAACGAAGAAACTGAAGGAAATACTTCTGAAATGTACGTACAATGTTATATTTCTTTTTGATGGAATAATTTACCGTCAAATAGACGGGAGACCATGGATTCCCCATTAGGCTCATTGTTAGCAGATAATTTATGGCCAAATTAGAAAATACAACTTTCAAGCAAGAAATAGAGTAAATGAGCCTATACTGCTGCCACGTGGAGGATATAATTCTGTTTTACAAAGAAAGGTAGGAACATCACAAGATTACTCCAAGTATTCAAAGAGGTTCATGAATAAATTCAGTTCTAGTTTGAAACAGAAGAAAATGAAAAATTTGCCTTCCTAGACGTAGCACTCCTCCGAATAGTTAATGGTTCCTTAGAGCTTAGAAAATATAGAATACTAACCCGGAGGGGACAATATACAAACGTTTACAGCTTCTTCCCACTCAGACAGAAAAGCAGTCTGATTCTGAGTTTCACTTCACGAACGACAGGATCTGCTCTGACAATGTGGTAAATGAGGAACCAACGAAAATAAAGGACGTTTTCCGAGAAAACGGTTATCCTGAGCGGTTCACCGAGAGACTTTCAAGAAAGGTCAAAATCCGAACAGGTTCGTGAGGCTCAAAAGAAGAAATTTCTCATCCGTCCCCCTTTTCAAGGAGGTGCCATATCTGACCTCTTGAATAAACGTCTGACGCGCGCAGTGAAGCGGACCTACAATGCAGCTCGATTATCGTGTGTTCACAGGCTCGCCCATCCCCCCAACTAGCCACAAAAACAGGCTGCCTACGCTGGCCATCACTATGGTTATCTACTCTGTCCGGTTTCGTTTGTAATGCAACGTAAGTTAGCCGCACGATGAGGCAATTATGCCAAAGGATGAAGGAACACTACACACGCTGATTAAACCAAGGAGGAATAGGAAGCGCCATTCTTGGGCATCTGGTAGATACAGGCCATCAAATTAGACCAGAATCCGCTTTCCGCGTAATCTATCGTGTACCCACCCACCCTCCACCCCCGAACACCTCTAAAGCAGTGAACTTGCACATACTAGCCATAACTGAGGCGATAGGCAATCACCTTTTCGCACCTAAGCGACTGGTTTAAGCTCCCCACCTACCCTGGCCCCAAGTTGATCATCAATATCACCATCACCACCAACACTCCAATCACAATCAGTCTCACCGAAACACACATTGGGCTTACCCCATCTTTCCCCTCTCCACATCCCAAATGACCTTTCGACCCAGTGTGAAGAAATGTGTCCCCACAACAACAAACCCTTATATGATTATGAATCATTCGAAAACAATTGTTCACCTTCGGACTTGTGTTCTGATGTTACGATGGGATTATTCTGAAATTAGAAATCAGTTTGTTCAATCTGTTCTGCTCACTATGTATTTATGAGGTTGTTAAATTGAGACGTCTGTTACTACAACTAGTTTGCTAACCGTGAGCGTTTAAAATCTTTCACATCCTGTTTTGAGATCAACCGTGTTGGTTTCCATAGTTCTCTGATCAGGTTACTGGTTTCTGACCCGAAACTGCACGTTGATATATAAGCTCATATATACTGCGGCGTATGCCATTTTTCGTTTGAACCTCTAAAATTGGTTTACTATGACTCTAATTAAATTCCAGGTAGGCTTGTGAAGTGTTCCACACGTAGAACAAAATTTGGCGAATTCTTGACAAAAGCTGATTAGTTATTCTTTTCCGCAATGACTTTCTCGTGTTGTTTACGTATAGTGAGATTTTGGTGAACCAGGGCTTTGCGATTAGAATACTCTGGGGAAATGGACAAACACAACTAATAATCACTAATCCACGAACATCGAGTGATCAAAATGCTTTTTAATTAGGCCTCACAAATAATGAGTAGTGTGGGGGGAATTTAATTTACAAAACGAGCAGTTTAGCTCGTTTTCTTTCGACTGAAACAAGCTAATTGGCTAAGGCTTTCGATGTTAAAGTGAGACCAATAAAATGAATCCCCAAAAAAATTTTTTATTAGACAACCCCACAAAATTTCTGTCCATGAAGCTTAAACTTTGTTTGGATATATATATTTTTGGAACAATTCTTATTTTGTGAAGACGTGATCAGATGTGGAAACGTTGAATTACCAAAATGTTGGATGCGATTCGTGAAAGCTAAACGACAGCCGTGCCATTTTTTGTATCGCTCCAGCTTTGGATTTTTCAACCACTCATTACCCTTGTATCAATTACAGTGTCCTTAATTACTACCTACAACGCGCTCGGCTACTTTTCATACGAGTATCAGTGGATTATATCAGTGACCTGTCCTTGCTTGTTTTTCCTCTTCTGTGAGAAATAAGGTTAAAAGGATAACCAGAAATCCAATAGGTGAACGGCGAAAACATCATTCTGACTGGGAAGTCGCGCTTCAGCACAGAAACCTGAAGAGCAGTGATTTTCTTATCATTTTGTCGTCAGATGTCTGTTCAATTTTGTCTAGTTTATCGAACATTAGTCTGCTGATTCCCTTTGGAGAGTACTCCAAAAACTGTGTGCTACTTTTCCAAGAATTATAACTACAAGAATCAGCCAAGGCCGAATTGGTTCTGGTAAAGGCTTTTATTTATTTCGGGTAGACGGATCACCATGAATGAAAAATAAGATGACAGTGTCAATACCTATGTGCTCAGTCATTGTGTAACACTAGCAAATGCTTATTTACTAACTGTACACAACATTTTCTGTATTATTAAGGAATCCAAACCACGTTTTCTCCTGCGCCATTCTTCTAGCATCATTTCAAATCTCTACATCACTCCTAACTGTAATCCCAGTGAGTTGTCTAATTTACTGGATAGATTCTATCTAATTATGTTGCTAGTGATTTCAGCAAATCAGATGTAAGCTTTTACACGCTTATGTCAATTCAAAACATTATTAGTTTTTCCACTCGAAATGATACCTTCTTGGACCACATTTTCGTTAATGAACCATCTTATTTTCGTGCCTTGAAACGCGAACCAGTGAACAATTTCGTTCACTGTCTAATTAATGTTTTACCTACACTATATGGCAAATGCAAACAACAAATCCTCACGAAAAACAATGCACTTAAGATACGTATACCATATCATCACCCCAGTTTGATGGAATTATAATCGATGGTAGCTGGTATGGGCTCACAAATATTCTCCAAAACAGATAGTTCAGTCTTCTGTGGGTCTCAGCAATTATCTTAACTTTTATTATGATGTATGCTGTCCTCAAGTAAGGATTCACCTACAGCCCAATCGTATCATCTCTGGCAGATTGCAATTGTTCCGTAGGCTGAAAGAGAAGGCGTACCGCTAGAGAGATACAGTTACAGTCAAATGTCTAAACTTCCATATCGGAATTGAGATAACCCACCTCAGTCAATTGTACATTGACATCGTGCTACGGGAAAAATCCTGCTGCCATCTATGGAACGGACTGAAGATTTTCTGCGGTCGTTCAACTGTACCTACTTCATTCTCATGTGACATCAATGCGTTCAACGGATCTTTTACTTCAATGAATAATGTTGTGCCAGCATTCCCGAGACCGAGCACAACGTCATGTGATTTCCATTCTCATGCGGCTGTCACCACACAGCGAGTCCTAAGAGAGTTGAACGCTATCATCAGAAATAAATCTTTCGCTACAGATGGGTTATCCACGGTGGTTCTCAAAACATGTGTGAACCACCTCGCACCAAATGTTTCATTCATGTATACATATTAAATAATACATGTCTGTCAGAAGGTTAACACAAGGTGTGGCGTTCGCATCATTCCAGTACATAAGAAATAAAGGGATAATTTGCGGCCTATTACTTCATCTTCAGTATTGTTTAAGCCTTCTGAGCAAATTATTACTAAGCATCTAACCTCTTCTATTGACTTTTGTGATTCCAATCAATTTGTTTACTGTAAACGTTACTCTACTTTAGATGCAGTTGCTTGTCTCGTATATTCTGTTTTATCCACTATAGAGCAAAAACAACATTTTTTGTTTGATTTTTGGACTATAAAATAGCGTTTAACTCTATTAACAGAAACATCCTATATTCACTGTTACCGCAACATAATCTCCCACCACATCTTTTGAGTTAGATGCATGGCGATTTTACCGATCGACACCAGTTCACTAAATGGTATTAGGTCTTCCACTGTCACTGTAAGAGAAGGTGTAATGCAGGGAGCACTTTGTTCCCTGTTTTTTTCTCCCTTTACACTCAAAATGTCCCAGTCGTCCCTTCTGTTTTCACATTTAAATATGCCGATGACATAGTGGTTGGTGATGCATCTAACTACACTCCTTCAATCAACCGCTTTCAGTCAGCCATAAGTTCCACTTCTGAATAGTCTGATGGTGTTAACCTTTTTTAAACCCCGACAAATGCATTGAATTTTGTTTTTCATTAACCGTTGGCCATCAACACATTCTGGATCATCTGTTCCCAACATCATACTCATTAACTTAAAAGTTGAAAGGTCATAACACTTCAAATATCTTGAATGTTATCTGTCTGCTGAACTCAAATGGTCCTACCATGTAGAACAAACTTTTCTAAAACTTGGCTGACTTTTTACATATCAGGCCTTCGACAACTGAAGGTGCCACTGCACATCATTTCTAAAGTTATGTTGTCATGCGTTTTATGTCATTGGACCTACTGCTCTCTGGTTATCTTCTCCGGTCTATTATCGAAGTATTTCATACTGATCAAACGCTCTCTGGAAAGCATCTCCTGATATGGAGCGGTATCTTATGAAGCGCTGGTTGATTCCATTGTCAACTAACACCTTAAGGCTTGTGATCTTCTGTGACCCAGTCTTGTCTGATGTATCACAGCCGTTAAACTTAACCCTCTCTCCCTCCATTTCAACTTCTGTCACCCGCAATAAACCTAAACCTTTATGCACTCGCACCACAGCTTTCCACCATTCCCTTGTATCTTACCTTTCACGTTTGTTGGTTTCCGAGGAGCGTTTATCAAACGAACTAACACAGTCTCACGTGAATTTGTATGGTGCAATTTTCTACATTCGCTAAACGTTCCCGGTTCCTCTTCATTATGGTCTTTATACCATTTGTCCTATCTTTACACCCATTTTAATAGCATGTATGCCAAAGGAAAAGCTATAATATTGTTTCACTGAAACTTTTTTCCACATTGGATGAATAAAGTTCATTCTTGACTTGACTTGATTTGGAATCCCTAATCTATGACAAATTGATCAAACCAATGTAAGAATTGTCGATAATTTGCCATCTTCGTGCTGAAAGCTTTTGGTAGAGAAACAAACTATTTGCAAACTATTTCACGGCAATTTTTCAATAATTTGTTTGTCCTTTAATTTCCTTACGATTCTTTTTCCGTCTTCTTCGGGCGGAAATTATTTTTATATTATAAGTGCTCTATTCAAAATATTATGCTAGTTAAGTAATAAACGACTTGCTTTTATCTAGTCATGGTAAACTTAAACACAGGTAAACATCCAAATCACTGATGAAAAGAAGTTTACGATATTTTCGGTACGAGATCGGTAACAGTATGTAATGACGGAAAACAAGTCTTTCCTGAAATAAGACTTACTATCCCATTTTGAGGTCTGTTTCCCAACAGAACTCATTCATTCGAGAAGCGAAGATTTTCTTATGAAATCCAGTAGGTGGTGCATTTCCAGCGACAAGTGAGCTGCGGAGATTCTCAGCAGTTATATTACATGACTGTATATTTCTCATTAAGGATAGCACTGGTAACCAACCAAATTCCAAATTTACGTTTTTCTTCTGATTGAAGAATTCATAAATAAAATAATGAGATTAATGGTAGTCTGATGGGTTGCTCGAACCTCAGAACATCTATGTAGAATGTTTGCACCTTGACGAATCAGCGCTTTATGAATCACAAAGGAGGATACATTTTCATTACGTTACAGGATCATTTGCTTTTCTTTTGTTTCCTCATCTCTCCTTTTGTCATTAATCATTTATGAGATTCGTACATGATTTTCAGGGTTACAGGGGCTGAGCAGTACAGAAGCCACATGAAGGGTTTTAGCCATGAACACGGCCACTATCTGCTTTGCCACAGTGCACGTGCATCAAACTTTCTGAGCAGATCCCTACCTACGGTTTTCCACGATGCCTATTATTTAGTGGCCTCTGGGACGAAACAGTACACCCATGTTTCACCACTTGTGGTGATCTCCTAAGATGCGTTGGAACGTCCACCATCAAACCTAGCAAGCATGGTGAAGCATAAATGCACCCGAACTGCTTTCTGTTCCTCATGGGACTGATTGGGTTCCCAGCGTGCGCTGACTCTTCTGAGACTGAGCTTCTCATGGAGGATAGTGCGGATCAATCCCGATGAGATCCCTATGGCTTTCGCCAGGTGTGCCACCGTCACCCACGCAACCAGTCCTACCATAGCTTGCACAGCAACAATGTTGTCCGCTGTGGCGAACTCCACAGGTTGACCACACCGTCTCTCATAATTGCACAAAGCACACAGGACTTCTCGGAGGCATGTCATAGCCAAAGGCACCCTCAAATGATCAACACTCTACAACTGCTTTAAATAACTTTTGTAGTCGTCAAAAATCATAGCCCACCAGTGACATCGACTGAATTCCATCCTTGAGTTTGAATATAGCAATCCACATGAACTATGAACTGAGCTCGTCAGTTGATATTTGGTTCTGCGAGTGAAACTCACTGAACAATTTTCACTTCTTCCTTGCTCGATAATCTGCACCTCGTAAGTGTACTGCGTTTCCGGAAGCCTTCTTCTCAACCCTGGTATTTGACTGAAACTAAAATTTCGATGAAGCCATGTGAGCGCTCACGATGTTGTGAAGCACTGACATCAAAATAAACGTTAAATTCAGCATCCGTAGCCTGGTGATATCGTACGCAACTCAAATAGCTGCTCCCAAAACCGTTTGATAATTTCTAACAAGAATGAAACGCCTATGCAATACTCTAACTGCTCATCAATGACACATGTGACAGACTAACCTTACAGGATGAATCACTTTAAAATTGAACACTGCTGATTTGGAGTAGATCTCGGTTTCTCACGATACATTTCATAGATCTTAAAGGTAAGCTATTTTTCTTTATATCGCAGTAGTCTCAGCGGTAGAGAGAATCAGAGTTTTGACATAGTCGGCGGTAGGCTCGCGTTCTATCTATGATTTCCATGGTTCTATGGTTCTAGGTGCCGACAAAACCCAACAAGGCCAATACAACTTGACAGCACTTGCGAGCTTATCAGAGGGTGATTTTTGTCCTCGCCCCAAAACGTGAAATTATGATCTTTTTTATCGACTTTTCATACCGATAAGAATGGTATGAAGACATAAGTAAAATGAATGAAATGATCGAAGTAAGTTAATACAGCAAATTATACTTCTATTTTGTGCTATGGTTCATCCAGTTGTCATAGCATCTTCTGAGGAAACGACGTACCCATCAAATAGCTATAATTAAAAATGCTTTATATCTTCAGCATATGGTAACTGATCGGAAGAACGAATATTTAACTATACTAACTTTTGCTCGTGTATAGAAAACAAACATTTACAAGTGAAATCATTGACCAGAGGAGGAACGAGCAAAAGAATCTCAAAACAGAAATGAGTCCTTATGTGCTCAAGAAGGGACGCTCGTTAGAATAAAAATTGGGGGAAATAAAGAAAAAGACGCTTCTTTTGAGGTTTTGTACGGGATTGAAAATTACGGATTGGGAATGTGGATATGAATGTAAGAAGTTTATCTGGATTGCACTCTTTATGTTTTCACCGTATGATTGATGGTTCTTCTGTTCAAATTTATTTTTCGACCAACCCCGGGGCTCTGTTAAAGCAGCTGTTTTTTTTGTTGCCTTTAGGAAAACTTTCATGCACCCACTGAGGAAATAATTCGGAGTTTCAAGTGATTAATGGAGGATTTGGTTCAATTTTAAAGGTGAATTCATCGTGTACATAGCAATCGAAGCGTTCTGTTCCCCAGTTGGGTCGATGGATTCGCGATGCTGATGAGACCCAAACAGGTCGAAACAGCTGTCAAGTGCTTCCTTGCTTTTCAGGTCACGCTTTATTTGCTATTTACAAAATAGTATTCTATCAATGACGTCGTTCATCAGAAATAATCATTTTGTCATCAGATTCTGGTTTGCAAACACTTGTAACTACTCTTTTGCGCGCTATCTGAATAGTTGATTGGACCGAGACATATAGTCCAAAAAACTGCGATTTTCTCGCTACGGTTGTTCTCATTTTATCTGCTGTGTTGTACGCCTGAGCATCACTGAGAATTCCTAATTGTCCATGCACATTATCCAATTTTGTTTTCCCAGAAAACTGTCTACTTTCAAAATGTGAAACAATAAACTCTGATCCGAATCTCCAAAGCTTCAGCTGTCAGTCATTGGTGAGGAGATTGTGTCTTGGATAAGAAAACACCTCATATGATCAACAGACAGTGCGACGGTCAATAGACTAATAGAGCAACAGCTTAAACTACCAGGGATTGACAGTTGACTTCTCGCTTCACTCAGTCGATGTATCAAAATATTCTGTGATTTATTCTGCTCCTTTTTATAAGGCATGTTCTTCAAACTTCATATTTCACCACATCCATACAAGGCGATCTCATCATTATCGGGTGTCTTTAATCTGGTTATTTGTTGACCAATCGCGAATCTGAGTACACTGCCTAAACATGATAGTTATAAAATAAAGTAGTGATTAACAAATCTGTAAACTGTCAATGCCTATATTCCCCGACAAGGTGAAAATGTTGATAAAAGCACTACCCTTCAAGGACAACTAATAACTATTTTTTTCGTGAACTGAGAAACTCATTCAGTAATTTATTACCTTTTGGCCAAACGGCTTGTTATCAACTTCCTCCCCTGCAACGGTAAAAAATTAAATATAATGCATACACTCCTTTGATAATAAACTCAAATTCCCGTTATGACGGTAGTCCTAATAAAGTCAACCCATTCAAATGAAGCCATGCATTTTTACTGATTGGTTATCTGGCTAATATATTGAATTTTATAAAGTTGATCAAAGATAAAATTGGTTTGAAGCCGGCCAACATCAAATCACTAATTAGGGAAACTTGATTTTCGGTTCAGACCGGATGAGAGGTATACAATGATGTCCTAGTTATTTGTTCATTCAACCGGCCATCGAGATAACTTGATATTTGGGGTTGCTGGGAACAGACCAGATGAGCTTAAGTGTCAGCACACAGTGGGGAGCTGTGTAAACGAATCCCCACATGCCCTGATAGCCGACAGTACACAGGAGGCAGAAAGTCTCAATCACATTAACAGTGTGATTGGTTTCAACTGGATGCGAAACTCCACCACACGGAGAGATGAAAATAGTTTTGCCAAGCCGGGTAGAGTTCAGGAATCCGTTCGGGAAATAGTCGAACTGTATAGCCCTACGCAAGTTATTCCCCAGGAATAATTAAAAGAGAGTACGCAAAAAGAGACGGCGCATCGGACTTTTCGTCCTTTAATTCTGCACTCAGTTTATTTATTCATCACACAAAACTCAGCTACGTGACATATTATACCACTGTTAGGTAGTCCTTAGTGTATGGTGCCAGCTTCTGTGACCACTTTGGATGCAAAGAAATTTATCCCGACTGCTTCCTAATATTAGTGTACTGAATCATTTTGTCTACAAAACAATCCCGGTTTCTATTCGATGTAACGATAGATCTGTGTGACCGTATTATTTTATTTTCTTCGCCACACTACAGCTCTTTTTCCTATCATTGATACGTTGAATGACACGAGGTTGATAAAATGAGTGTAGGGGTCTTCTGAATTCATTTTTCTACATACCGAATACGGACCCGAGCTGAATAATCTAACAAGAGGCAGATGTTGGAAATCGTCCATTCACTCGTCTCTCTTTTCCATTAAAAAAATGAATGTTGTGCTAAAACTGGAAGCAGTGATCTTGCTCCACATTTCAGTTGGATTCAACGAAGAATTTCACCCCAGTTTTGTGGTTATAGTGTAACGAGAAGGCGAGCTGGATGGGAAAACGTCTATTGATCCAATTCAAAAACAAACAGTGTATGCGTTCGATTATATACAGTCAATTCTCAAACGCGCGGCGAGATGACTCATGCTTCTTTCTGTGGGTCATTCTTTGTTGGTCTTGGTCCGCACTTGGCACGTACGTTGCCTCTTCTTCCGCGTGCCATTCCGACTGGTTTGACCCGATCGCGGAACGAGACATGTTGATCGACAGCTCCGAGGTTGTGGCATTCGGTGGGTATCTTTTCCGTTAGCTGCGGATTGTCTGTAATTGTCTATTCGTTCGTTTCGGGTGGTAGTCAACATTGTCTCTCGAAGCATTTCCTGCCGCTGCGTTTGCGCGTCTGGTCGGATGAGCCCCATTCTTGCTTTGGTCGCTAACCAGGACTCTCTTTGTACTGCCTTCCATCACAATAGCACTCAGTCTTGGGTATACGATTGTGGTTCATTGCTCACCAGTTTGTCTATGATGTCAATGTGATTGGGTGGTCTGTAGTAAAGATATTGTTGACATTCGAGGGCATAGTAAATGCTATCAATAAGCACAAGAATAGCCAGTCACTGTAAAGTAAACTGCATCTACGTTTGGAGTACGGAACACACAAGTCAGCAATAATTCTTGTTTTCGGGAAAAAGATTCAACATAAATGAAAGATACCGGTGTGTTAGTCCCACTCTAGTGGGAGCAGTGCTTTAGAAAACTTATAAAAGGCTGGTGTCAAATTGAAACAAAGTGCAACGAACAAGACGGGTTTCAATGATCAGCAATCACACAAATACAATAAAATGGATATCACCAAGCAAGCAAAAACCTAGTTTGTGGTAGAAAAAGTCAAGTTACAGATTTTGGGGAGGGCCTATTTTCGCAATCAGTTCGAATGTGGGATTGATTATATATATATATATATATGATGTTCAGTCGTTCGCCGAGCTTGGCAATTGTATTGCAAACATTTCATCAGCAATCGAGGTGACATTCTCAATGCAGTAACAGTTACTGTAACAACAATCAACACCGTTGTTTACAAAACTGTCATATATATATTACACCAGCTTGAGAACAAGCACGGTGCCAATGCAAAACAATCATAATGAAGTTATGGAGAGGTACAGAAAGATTAGATGAAAATGGGGAAAACAGAGAACACGGAGAACGAATGAATAAATGAATGAATTTTTTCCTAGTTTCACCATACACTTTTTGAAGATTTTTTTGTGTTATGGTGAACAGGCTTTCGCCAAACAAACCGCACAGCAATCGGGCCACTGACATCTATTCTGAACCATATCTTCCGGTGTCTCTTGCCGTCGGTAATCCTCACCCCTTGGTCCCCAGCCTGGAAGGCGAGCTGCACCAACCGAAGCCAATGCTGAGACTAACTTCTTCACACCTCTACGCCACTTCATAGTCTGACCGCAGCAAAGTCTCTTCCAGCCTTGGCCAGCAAGTACAAAGAGAGCACGACAAGGTAGTCGGTGGGCAGACGTACGCAAAACACGACCGAGCCATCGGAAGCGATGTAGAACGATTTCTTCCGTTAGAGAACGACTATCAGTTCCCAGCACACGACGACGAATTTCGTCATTACTCACCCGATGTTCCCGCGAGACAAGAGGAATGCCTCTAAGGCATCGGTGGTCAAAGACGGAAAGTCGGTTAACATCCTACGCTCGGCTAGGTCTCGCAGCCGTAAAGCAGAACACTACGGACCGCGGTGATGTACACTCTTCCCTTAAGGGACAGTTGGATGCCACGGCGGGGCCACAGGTGTCGCAGGTTGGCGAAAGCCGCTCTAGCTTTCGCTATTCGTGATGTGATCTCTTCCCCAACCCCAAATCCAGCTGTTATTAAGCTCCCGAGGTACTTAAAGCTCTTGACCATTTCCAGTTGATCACCACAGAGGGTGAGTGCAGGCACAGGCTCCTGCCAGTCTTGAACCAGCACTTTGTAATTTGATGGTGCAAAGCACATACCATACCTGGATACCTCTATAGTGAAGTGGTGTAATGCTTGTTGGACTGCCTATTCATTGTCACCCAACAAGGCTATTTCATCGGCATATTCCAAGTCAAGAACTCTGTTCCCTGGGAGGAGTTTGACTCCCTGGTCTGATAAACCAGACAAAGCGTCCTGCGGAACATCCTCTATGCTAAAGTTGAAAAGGAAAGGGGATATAGGGCAGCCTTTTCCAACTCCACTGGATACGGCGAAGGGTGGTGAAGGCTGGCCATAAGCCCTAACCCGACCCGAGGTATGACGATAAAGCTCTTAGAGGATGGACGCATACTTCTCTGGTACTCCATTCCACAACAAACACTTCCATAGGGCTGTCATACCAACAGAATCGAACGCCGCGCGAATGTCTAAGAACACAATGATCGTTGGTCTACGATACGCATGACGGGATTTGCAGTAATCACATAGTTATCTGTTCGGTTATCCGATCAACATGATCACTCGGGATATAGAAGTGGTTGGAAGTATCTCAAGGAAGCCTCATCGCCTATGAAGTTTTTTTTCAGTTCACAGAGCGGGATTGTATAGGCGAATTTAGGTATCTTTTCATACGACCAGTATCCTAGTTCGAACCCGCGTTAGTAATGGACCACGAACTCAATACAGGAGGCGGAATGTTTCGGTCACGTTCACAATGATTGGCTTTAGTTAGACTTAAATCACTGTGGCGGCAAATAAAAATTGTTTCAGGTTTCAGCCACGCATGGTGGTATTTACAACTTGATTCGGATTATCGCTTCACCTGTGTACGCAATGCCATAACAACAAGTAAAACGGGACGGTATACTGAGGCACTTTGTTCTGTAATAGTGAAAATATTTCCTTTGGATCTCCACAGTACAATAACTATTTTTTCTCAGAACATCTGAACAATGGCTTTGATAAATCTGCATTGTTTAACCCAAGTTGGCTTCCTACGTGAACGGCATACCTCTTTCTAACCTCAGTCACTTCCACAATATCCTCACTATCATGAATTATTTTGTTCAATAATTACTACTGAAATCCGTTTCTTCCTACGATAGATCTTGGAAACCGGAGTTCACTTTATGTGTCTGAAGAAACACGCGCGCAAATTTGTGGAAAATATTCCTTGTTTGAGTTTTTACACTCATATAATAAAAGGACTTGTAAACCTATGAAAGAACTTTCCGAGGAAATGCATGATATGGCTTTTCTCGTAGTTTACAACAGCTGAATAACCGTTCGTTGGTTTTCTGTTAATTTATTCATCAGACAGTGAATACTGACGCTAAATTGCCTACGCGCTTACGTTTCTCGGTTCATCACGCACTCATACCACTTGTCTCAACGGAAAGTACCTGAAGAACAACGGTGTTTGTGAATAGATTATACTTACCGGGCGTTGAACAGCGATGTCAACGCAACAAGAGTAGCAGAAAGAAAATTTACTCCAAACGTGATTCAAGTGTTTTTTCATGATAATCACTGACTTGGAAGAAATAATCAATTGATCTTGACTGCTTAAAAATTTGCCATAAAGAAACTAAGGTTTTCCCTGGGGGAAAACTTTGTTCAATCCTCTTGTGCCAAGAATAATGAAACCGGAACCGTACCAATCACTCGGGATTTTTTCAACACCATGCTTTACCAAGCAACAGAACTCACTAATGGCCAAAACCTAATTTCCGAACAACAGTCTAATTTTTCACATGAAGATAAAATCGATTTATTTATTTAAACTTTTTGAACAATGTTTTGGATTATTTTCACCCCAAAAACAATTTTTATCTGACTGTCTAGTTAATTTAGTCAGTTTCTTTTTCTGCCTTTTCAAAACTTATTCCCCAGTGATAGGCAAAGTAAACAAACCAGTTCCATTAGTTACTTAAAAGAATTGCGTGATATGCGGGAAGTAGCGCAAAAACGTCTTTCATAGTGACTTTTCTAAAATGATCAAAATGTTACTATTTTATACAACGATCCTCAACTAACGGGCCAATATCAAAAGTTATATGTTAGTTTGAAACTATTTCAGCTACTGAAATAGTTCCACATGTATTTCTGTTTTGTTTTAGAAGATTTCAGATGCATAGTGTTATTATATCCCAATACTGAGTGATGGCGAACTATTCGGACAGCAACTCTTCATATGAACCATGAGGGAGTCCAAATAAAATCGGACTGAACGAGCTAAAAGTGGTCGGTTGTCAATGAATAGCAAAATTATGCATTTTTCAGTTCGGGGGTGAATACGAATTTAAACAGACAGACCAAAGTGCTGCATGAAATCCATCTCAACGATAAACATTGATGTACAGGGATGCACAATGGGTGATACTCAAGTCATTTGCTAAGGAGCTGGAGGTTCATTTAGTGGCCCCGTTCAATGCCTCACTTGTAGAGGAAACACTGTTTCATGATTAGATGATGTCAGGCATCATTGTATTTATAGATCTGTGAAAATCCTTCTAAAATGCCAGAATCGAAGTGTGCTTGAATCCATTTCGTAATATCTACATTTCGTTCGTTCAACACCACTCACCGCATACACATACAGAAACATACAACCCCATACCCCAATCGTTTACTTACACCTTGACGTTATTCTTTGATTATGCTTGTTTATTGCTTTTCCGAAACCACTTGTTTTGGTCGTAACCTGACCGCTTACTTTTCACTCGCTGCTGTGCCGCGTGATAACGAGAATGCCATTTCAGTCGAGGATTATCTCATTGGTTCAGATTATTTGAACTACGCTCATCCACTGTACTTGGCTTTTGTTCTCGAACTGTTCTGAGATCATTTTGAGGTTTATACGTATGCTATTTATTGTTTTGATTGTTTATTGATGCACCACCGTAGGATTTTGCCGGATCAGTTGTTTTCTTGACATTTCGGGATACGGGTTTGGGCTACGCGTCACGCGTTCATCTATTTGGGAGAAACAACCATGCTAATTTATAAATGGGTGACAGACGGAAGTGTGCGAACTACATCCAGGTAGCACAACGTAGCGCATCGATCAATTACAAAGAGCTACTTATGAGCTACATCGGTTATTTAACAGTAATTTCNCATAATATTTGTCTTTGGTTTGAAGACTCATTTTCATTCTTAAATCAATCAAAGTGCTCGTATTTTTGGAGTCAAACTTTCCTGGTTTTTCCTTTATATTTGATAGTTTGAATGACTCTCATCTTGTGCTGGGTTGTCGTTAGCTGCTACTGTCCATCAGATAGTAAGTAAAATTTGTGATACATTTATTTGATTGTTATTGCTTTTGGTTTCACCATCGAACATTTTTCGAAAATTATTTCGGTAATCATACAAAAAACGTAATTTTATTCGGATCCTTAAAGTGTCATC
>UZAN01042151.1:0-10754 GCA_900618425.1 Echinostoma caproni
AGAGAGATTGAAGTCACTGGGGTTATATTCCAATTACTACCGGCGCATCAGAGATAGGATTACGGTATACCAAATAATGCGAAACCCAAGCCATCCGTGTCGCCCGCTTCTGAAATTATCACCCAACGTTCATCTTAGAGGACATCCCTTTAAACTAGTGGTTTCAAAATGCCGCTTGGAATGCCAGCGTCAGTCATTCGCAGTCAGTGTGTTCGACCTGGAACTCTCTACCATCCTACGTCGTCTGTGCTCCAAGCATTGAGTCTTTCAAACTGAGGCTCGATGAAACATTAGCACACCTTACATTCCAACATAAATGAAGCTGCGTGAAGCAGTGGAAAAAGACATTTTACACAAAGAATTGTATGTATCACTGTTTCTTACTCCAACGCATGAACCTATGGGACCAGAAAAGCATGAGCTTGTAATTTAATCCCATAATAAATCTTTGAATCTTTGTGTATATTTAAAGGAATGTGCATTGTTACATATTAGATAAATAAAAATTTAGTTCCATTTTGAACTCAAGAAAAAACCACAAATAGTAGTTAGAAATAACACGCAAACTAAGCTAATCTCCATTCAGGATGAACATAATGCGTGAGCCTCGACACACGCGTGCAGAATAGAGAATATGCAAACCCGAATAGTTTTTATCACACTATGTGATAAAATTACAGACGAGATAAACGCCATAATTACGAGGACTTGTCGTAGACTTGCGGAACCCGGTAACGTAAGCCCCGGGATACCGGGGTGGTGAATATCGTAATGCCCCATCCACAAAATCAGGCGTAGTGTTAAGGTGGACATTAACGAAGCTTTTTCCAAAGTCGTTCATAAAAAATCTTTGTTTTGTAGCACCAGCTCATTAAATGTATTAAGCGACCACTACTCCGCGGCCCATAAAAACCTTAAAGTGATCGCTAGTTTTTTTTTTATTTGCTGCTGTAAACCTCGAAGGAAAAAGAGATGAAAAGCTAATTAGTAATTATCCAGGGTTATAACTGGGTCGGTGAACCACTGGCAGTTCACCTGAGGGAGTTGGCTCAAATCAAATCAACCAAGAAGAGGTGCTTGACCCAAACATCTTGCAAGATTTGTCGCTGATCGCAGACTTGATTGGGACGGTTGACTCGGTCTGCAGGGTGTATGATTCGATATGCTGGACATCAACTGCCGATGAATGGTGCTTTTACAACACCAACCAGGGACTTTGTATAGCCAAAAATGTCGGTGTTGGATTCCCTACCTGGCAGTATTCTGTCAATGAACGAATTCCTTTGTTATAAAGACTAGTGTGCCATGATTAGTTCAGTGTGCAGCCTACACTCAGACCCATGTGCAATAAAAATAAACATAATAATAAAAGAGCATATCAGACGACTAAACCGGAATTCGAACCGTGGACATCTGGCGGGTACGGCACTGAACCAATCAGCAATGCATACTTGCTCAGATACTGCCTCCAATAATAGTCAATCCTTAAAGTATATTTTTTATACTTGCTCATTAATCATTATCACCATCTGCTAAATGCCAGTCGTAAGCGCATCATATGTCCATACTATTGCCATTGAAATAAATCTAGGCAATGTATCGTTAGCTTTGCAGAGAGATTAGAAAACAACTGTACAGACGCTAGATTGGTATCGGCTTTCCTCGAGCCAAGTTTGAAGCTTACATATTTTGGGAATTTAAATTCACTTTCGGAGGAACAGTAAAAACTCGCTTTGCATTTCTGTGAACCAATGAACCAATAACTGACCGTGAAAAAAGAACACATTTCCCATACTATACTTCTGGTTTCTCCAAACAGACGGTGACCGATCAGACCGTGGTTCGGAAGAAGCAGACGGATATCCCAAAACTAGCCACAGACCACTTTGATGCATAGATTGAAGTTGGCCGTCACGCAAATCATGCTGGGATGGATCATCGGACAGGGTGATCGTTGCACGACTTTTCCAGCATGCGTCCCAGATGCTGGTGATCTGTACAGAAAACGATAGGGTAAAACGGTGCACTCTTGCTTCGAATTCTTTGAATCACGTGAATCTAATAAACCTCTTTGTAAACTGATGATTAGTGTCATCAACAGGGCAAACAAAGCATAGCTATTTACAAACGGAAGTTGTGAAACAACCAATACCTGGACGGGCATGCGCATGCTTTGAGTGAATCCCTAGTGAACTATCGGAAACAAATGAAATTTCTGTTGAAGGTGGGCGTGGAATCCCGGAATGATGTAAAAACAGGAAACACAAAAGCAATACGAAACTCTGCTGAGCAAATGCGCAGAAGTCCCTACGTTCGGCGAAGTTCTAAGCCCTGATTCTGGCAAAATAAATCAATATAGGATTTGCACAAAAACTGTTCGATAACTGAAATATAGTCAATACACAGGGGATAAAGTGAATTCTCAACAAAGAAGATCTCCAAAACAACAGATTACACAGACTCGGGGTGTGCGGATTCACATGAAATGGGGTAGAACATAGTCCATTCACAATTCGACGTTTTGGGAGACAGTGTCAAAAAAACAATTATCATTAGTAACTGGATTAGATCGGAATCCAACAGTTTGCTTGATAGCAAGTATATTCACCTAAAAATCCTACTTGATGATAGGCGTTTCTTCATTACCAAATGACATCGAACAGAACATCTGTGCATCAAAGGCGGACCCGGTTTGGTCAAGAAGAGATTGGTATTTGACACATTGTAAAAAAGGTGATTTGATTGGTGTATGCGACTTGCAAAACCACCAAATGAGTATTTTGTTACGTTTTAGTGACAAACTGATCGCTTTTTCTGAACATGTTTAGTCAGATACTAAGGTTTTGCATTTCGATAACCTCTATTTGTTTAAATTCAAAAAGAAGTTAATCAATCTGAGCACTAAGGACTAAAGTGCATAAATCGGATTCCAAAGGGAAAACAAAGGACAGTCCTGTACAATTTATAAATAAGCACTATAAACTGAGATCAGTGTATAGGGTGTATCAAAAAAGGGGAAAATCAATCAATTGAAAGATAGTGTATTTTAACTCGAAACTCACAAGTGCAAGTGAGCATGGATCAATTGCTATTATCAATGTACTTGATCGACTGAATGCTCTAATCGCAGACAGAAACAAGTGCTGCGATAATTGCCTCACCAAAAAAGACACTTTTGAGTGTTGGAACAAAACGTTTGCGACCTGTGCAGACCACGAACCCACACACCGATTGTTCTCTATTGCTTTTGACCACGTTTAGACCCGGGGAAGCAGGAATGAAAAAAACTATGAATCGAACGGATGGCTGGTCCTTGGAAAAAGTCCAGTTGCACTTTTTGATTTGGCATTACTTTTTAACAAACATTAGGAGGACAAAACAGTAAATACTCATCAAAAGGACCCATGATTTGGTGATGGGAACCAGTAACCGAAATTCCAGAAACTGGCGTAGTAAACCATATATTGTACCCGTAGGACAAGCAAATGTAAGCTCATTTGGTCGTCGTGACCAGTTTGGTAACCTAAATCGAGAGGACTGATAAGCGTCAGTGCCAGTGGAACAAATTGAAGTGGTTCAGTTCACTTCAATTTTTACAACCATTACCATGCACTTCAGTGCGCCGGTTTTAGTTGCTGTCTTTTAGTGCCCCATTTGGATAAAAGAGCAGAAAGAAGATTGGAATGTTGAAAGCAAATTCAAGCTGAGGATGGAGAATTCATATAGAATGGTGTTAAGGGAATAATAATGAGTGGATGCACAAGCGCCACTGTTTGCGACACCCAACCATATCACTGTGTATCTAACCATCGGTGACCATCATCCCGAGGTCCCCAGCCAGGGAGTCTGAAAAGGCCCATGTGACTCAGTCCGCAGATCAGGGTTTTCATAACCTCATGCCAGGTCTTTGTTTGACCACCATTGACCTTTTTCAAAACGCCACCTGCTTCGGCAAACATCGCTCGCCGTGGTAACCTATCTGGTGACATGCATAACACATGCCCCAACCAACGTAATCTATGGGGGTCGATCACTTGCCCAATGGATGACCGCGCCTGCTTAAAACTCTACGCCTAACCTCAGCATTCATAGTCCGGTTACCCCACCAGACTCGTGCAAGGCGACGTAGACAGCGGTGTTCAAACACCGATAATCTATTTTTATCCTGTTCTCGTAGTGGCAAAGTCTCTGCATCGTAGAGCAGTACTGGCCAAACTGCTGCAGCATATACTCGACCCTTCAAAGACAGCCGGATGTCACGACGGCGCCGCAGATGTCTCAAGTTGGCAAATGCCCACCGAGCATTTTGTATACGCGCCGACACTTTATCTGTGATGCGTTCGCCAGGTGAGATATAGCTGCCCAGATAAAAAAATTTGTCTACCTCATACTATTTCCACAGTCAATTGTGTGTTGGACCAACGTAATCTTGTAGTAACATTTTACACTTTGAACGTACAAAACGCATGAACACGCTAGCACTTAAACTAACCAGAAAAGCTTGCAACTTACATGGATCTTCACTTAGTAGCACAATGTCATCCGCATACTCTAGATCAGACAGTCTGCCACCCGGGAGTAAATCGATGCCACTATCCTCGCACGCGGATAGGGCTGTTTCCAAAATCAGATCTATAAAAAAGTTAAATAGGAATGGAGAGAGAGAGAGAGCAACCCTGTCGAACATCACTTTCCGTGGTGAACTCGGGTGAAAACGTGCCGTAAGCTCGGACTCGGTTTCGGCTATGAGTATAGAGGGATCGCAATATTGGAATAAACTTCTCGGGCACACTTTTCAGGGAAAGACAGCACCAGAGTTTAGAGCGGTCGACAGAGTCGAAGGTCGGTTTAAGATCCAGGAAAGTAGAGATGGTGGGTCTATGAAAAGAATGTCGGAGCTCCAGAGTTTGGCGAACAGTGAAGATGTGGTCGATACAACCTCGACCAGTACTAAAGCCAGCTTGGTTTTCACGCGTGCACTCTTCACGTGCAGAAGACAATCGACGGAGTATGATACCAGCGAGAAGTTTAGAAGCAATGCTGATTAAGCTAATTCCTGTGTGGTTTTCACAAGAGGATCTGTCACTTTTCTTGTAAATCGGTATGATGACCGATTCACACCATCCAACCGGAACCTGTTCCCTCTCCCACACTGAGCTTAGGAGTTTCGTTAACTCCGAAACCAATGCTAAACCTCCATCCTTAAAAACGGATGGAGAGAGCCCGTCTGGGCCTGAGGCCTTATGCCTTTTGAGATAGCTTATTTACCGGGAAACCTCCATTTCAGATGGAGGACTGACATCGACTGGCAGAATTTGCGCAGTCGCGGCGGAGAGTGACAGTTCAGATATAGATGAGAGCCAGTTGAACTGAGTCTTGAAATATTCAGCCCATCGATCAAGACGGCGTTGCTGATCGTGAATCAGTATGCCGTCAGACTCCTTAATTACCTCAATTACGCCTACCTTCCTTGGTCCTTTACTCCTAATTAATCGGAAGAGATTGCGACTATTACCCATATTCGCAGCCTTCTCCATCTCGCTACGCTTTCCTATCCACCACTTCTCGCGGTCATTCCTCAGATTCTTATTGAGCTGGCGTCTAAGGGATTTGCGCGCTTTGTCGTATTTGAATCAGAAGGAATGGCTTTGCGAGCGTCCAGCAAGGCAACCGAGGTCGGGGAGATCCATCGTTTTTATTTGATCGTGCGCCAGAACGTTCCGTTGCTTTGATCGACGTTTGGATCGCTTCCTTGATTGTCGTCTAGTGTTCACTGAGTTCTCTGGTTGATGGTTGAGCTATAAGACGATCTGATAGTTCCACTTCGAAGACCGATTTGCAACCGTCGCTGATACTGTATTGTGGGTATCCGTTTTCAGTGGCTTTCCTGCGGTTGTTTACCAGGGATAGGGAGAATCGCACTAGCAGCTGGCTTTGTGAGAGTGAGCTTCGTCTGGCCTCTACTCGTTGACCTTTCAGGCATGATTGGATCTACGGCCATGAAAAGCCATCCTGAGTAGCTCGCAGTGTCATGGAGGCACGCAAGCCATCACACCACGTCAAGGTGCAGTCTCGTCGTGATGGACCGTTATTGGATGACTTATACCGATGCGCTGGAGAAGAATAGACACTGAAACCAGGCTATCAGAAACAGGATTGGGTGAAGGTAGACATTATTTCGATTAACTGAAAACATACAGTTCACATCAGCGTTTCTCCTTCTTTTGTTATCCGGAAAGCAAGAGAATTGTCTCTAAGAAAAAAATCAAACGATGGCACCAGAACTGGAAATAGTTTCCATGTTGTTCGTAGAATTTGACGAACAAAACATAGCTAAAAATGGATTCACAGCTCAGTTTTATTTAATTCACCACACAGTATTTTTTTCGTACGTTGCAATAAAACCGAGTGTATTCATAGGCACACAACAGTATACCTCCTGTGGACACCCAAACAGACGCATATTGTCCTATGCATCATTACGCTCAGCATATTTTAGTGCTCCTATCTATTAGTTTATTTGAGCAGCTGGGCCCCTGGGTAAAACAAGAACTAGCCCAATTTTTGATCATACGCTACACGTTCTTACCCTGTTCTTCCATGTGTGATAGGTCGTAATTGGGGACAGTGATAAGGCACTGGAACTCTACCATGCAGTCCTGGTGGCCCCCATTTGACGAGTATGGACGAAAATGGATTTAGCAGGTTTTCAGTCTCCCTGCTCCACGATAGCTGTTAAACACATCCTAGGGCGATTAGATGTTCCACCATTCGCATTCCTCCTTTCGGCATGCTAGTTGTCCCTGGGGGGATGTTTTAAGTATTTGGATAGCCTCGTGAGTGATTCTCCTCGATATCCTTCGATCTAACAATATCTTGGTCTGGTATATTGCAAAGGCTGTATATTTTTGGAAGTGTTAGAACAAGTACGATATGATTACAAAGTGTTCATTTAAAAACTCCACAGTTGTGTTCCGTTTTTTTAATAACACACCTTAGTGTGATGAACAACAGACCGGGAAAGCCCCATAGTCAGGACGACCTGCTGTTTACTGATGGAAACCGGTAACCAAAGTTCCGGGACTTGGAGCGGCGAACCACATAAAGACCCGTTAGGTTAGGTGTGGTATTGAACCGGACGACACCAAAGCTGAATACCACCAAAGTTGGGTGGTGATGGCGGGGCTCGAAAGTCGGATCACAGAACGACAGCGACAGCGACTAAACCACTGAGCCACCACCACCACCACTTAGGGTTCATTCAGAAGGGGTGTTTTGTGCTTGCAATGTAGCAAATATTCGTTTTAAACACGTCCATTTAGTCTTCGATCTTAGACCAGTAAGCTTCTGCGTTTCTCGTTGGCTTTGTGTACCATTGGCAAGATTCCATTTGAGGTTAAGTATGAAGTAGCAAGAAACCAATATCGTCAAGTGAACTTATAGTTCCAAAATGTGCGAAAACGAGCACGAAATTTAACGTCCCACAATAAATCTCATAGTTCGCATTGATCTGTTTCACATACAGATATGGTAACATGCAATATTGTCCATGTGCTGAGTTCTATTGTTGCAGTCATTGTGCAAAACTCTACACCGCCCCTGCTAGTTTGAACTTGATCTAAGAATACAATGATCACTGGTCTTTGGTAGGCATGACGGTGCTCTAGCAGCTGTTGGAGGGTGAAGATTTGATCGATGCATCCATGATCGGCGCGAAACCCAGCCTGCTCTTCGCGGGTCTGCTCTTCACGCATGGTGTACAATCGGCGGAGAATGACGGACGCCAACAGGCTTTGACGCTAGTGGGATAAGGCTTATATCCTTATGATTGGCGCAGTCACTGCGCGGGCTCTTTTTGAAGATGGGGACGACAATCGATTCCCCCCACGAGAAGGGGACCTGCTCGGTGTTCCAAACTTTAGAGAACAGAACTTGTAGTTCTCTAACAAGCGTAATTCTACCATCTTTAAATAGAGCAGGAGAAAGGCTATCGGAGCCCGACGCTTTGTGGCGTCCCAAGACTTGAATATCCTTACGGATTTCCACCTCAGAAGGTGGGTCTGTTGAGACAGATGATGGGACGTGTGCCGAAACAAAAACTTCCTTGAAAATATCAACAAGAATTAGTTTGCAAAGCCCAAATGAGTGGAATTAAGGTAGTTTTCAAAGGAATGCAAAGCGAAACTTTGAATGGCAGTGAACAATTTTAATTTGCTCACACTAAAAGCATTCTCGTACACAATGAATGGAGAAATGGAAAAAATTAACTCCATAACAGAAATTCAAATGAAACGAACTAAGAGAAGACCAACTATTATTGATCCGCCCACCCAAGTCACCATAGCAAAAGGCTGCTAGTAGTTACTCTGTTTTCACGATTTGTATGGAAATGCCGACGTAAAGTGGTTGTAAATTAAATAGTGGAGATTCAACCCTTGAAGAAGAAGATAATCGTAACTTAAGGTGCAAAAAACAAATGATTGATGCGCACTATTCTCCACAATGTCGGTACAGTCGCAGCTTACTTCAATCCTGTTCGGGCTAGACCAACTGACCCGAAGCAGAGCATGACGCCATTGCCTAGTGGAGAAACAGCGTGGATCCAGAGCTAGCCAACCACCACCTGAGTAGCGAACGGCACAACTGGGTGATCTGGGCGAATGTACAACGTGTTTGTGACTGGCGTGAACATACAGTGAACCGAACGACTGAGAGAAAGATACCTGTGTGAATACGGTGGCGGCGGGGGGGAGTAGGTGGCAGATGTATGATGGGGTTGTACAAAATATTCTCATTGAAACAACTTTATGCAATTGCCACTCACATGGAAGACCACATGAAAATATCTGATCACAGTACAAGGTAAAATGGCCCTGGCATGACAACTCAGTATCCTTCTAATTATTCTCACTTCTTAGTGTTTGTCTTGATGGGTGCACCATCGGAAGCCAGATAAGTTAACATATACACGCCGCTCATGTTAATCTGTTGATTTCTATCGGATTTTCAGTTAGATTTCTGTGTCGACGTTATGATCTACGACGGACTGTCGCGATACGTGAACGTGTTCTGGTCTAATTTCCCATATTAACGTATGCTGGACTAGGTTAAATCCGTTGTGGTACAGAGAACGCCTTTTCCAGAAACTTGTGTTTGTTTAGTGGACGGAATACCAACGGAGTTCAAATGCGGAACAGTTTGACAGATCGATAACACGAGCTATGAAGCGATCAACGATAGAGAATGCCGATATGCCTATAATGTGGTTATTCTGATGAATTGTCTCATGTCCTTGCAACTGTTTAGGAGAATTATACAATTCTCATTCAACGGGAAACAACTAATACTGTGACTCTATATATACGATGACTATTTGGGAACATGACAATTCGTGAGCTCAATGTAACACAAACCATAACTGATTGATCCTGGTAATCTATAGAATACCTGTGTGACTTAAGACCTAGGACGGTAGGTAGTTTCGATAAAAAAAATGGAGGCAAGTATAGAACAGACGGTTAAGAATTGGAGACATTATATTAGAGTAAACGAAAAACAAACAGTGCGTTCAAAGTCGTGGGGCCCAAACTTATAGTAAGTGATCCAGTATCACAAAAATCCATAAAAAAACGATGTAAATTTGTGAGAAAAACATAGAACATGAAAACAGCACGCCATTCTCACGACCTGTCAGCTGAGACCCACAACGAATGCATGGTTCTGTAAAGACAAGTTTGATGTGGTATTTGAACATACAGTGAAATTAAAAAATTGCTGAAATTGTTAGAGCACAAAATGAACTGCGACACACGTGATCGCATTGAACAGATACACTCACTCGAAAAGACCAGGTTGTCATGGTTGACGAAGCAGATCGGAAATCCGGTGTAGACAACCACGGAGGTTGACCGGATCCTTCGAAACCGAACCAATGAAGAAGTACACTGGCCGGATTCGATTCGTTAGACTGAAACATTCAAGGGAAGAAACAGTTTGAATATGGACTAATAAAAATAGTAAAGGAAAACCAAAAGTGACATGTGTGAACAATGAACTTCAAAATCGAACGGATACAATTTGGAACTTTGACACATCTGCCAGGTTAACAATTTCCGTAGGCCAACAATTGGATTCAGATTTTGAGTGAAAGTGGACCAGATGAAAATGTGCACCTACGAAAAAGTAATTGTGTTCTTTTTTTTTGAAGTGTGTATGACGGGATTGTTGTGTTGAAAAGATGGTATTCAACCTATTTTCGAAAGGCAAAATAAAACGTTCACTTGAGCATCTACCGGCCGTCGCATTTGGACAATGATCCAGGATTATCAACTGACGGAAGCCAGCTAAGGGAAACGTAGTACAGACTATAATCGATATTTGGTATTTGTTTCACCTTCATAACGCACCAGGAGAAACTCCACAGATTGGTGTCAGTGAGAAAGTAATTCAAGTCAGGACGATTCCGAACTACACATATGCCAAGAGCAAAAATTTTTCCAATGCCTGAGATTTTAATTCGAAATGGCTTGTTCGGTTACCGCATCAACTGATTGCAATTCCTCGCACAATATAAACATCCCTTGCAAGAACCATTCAACTATTTAAAAAGACACGATACCCCAGGGAATGTCAAAAACACACTCATTTTTAGTGCCAGAATGATATGAAATGAGCGAAAAGGAACGAACCAGTACCTGACCGAGATCTACCGGAGGTAACTGAATCCAAGTGGAAATAAGCAAGCCGGGTTGGAT
>UZAN01042151.1:30915-40995 GCA_900618425.1 Echinostoma caproni
TTCATCAGTTTGGAATCATGCGTCCGTTTGGTCATCCATCGTCTACTCATGCTGGGGAATCACGATCGACTACCATAAAATTTTCATAAAAGAAGGACCTGGAAAGAGTTCTTTTCTCTAGTTACGTTCTCAAGGAAGGTTCGGGTAGATCAAGGGTACTTTTAGACACCGCACTAACCCAACAAATGCACAATACTCGGAGAACAAACCGGTTGCTTCAAGTCTTGGAGTCCATCAATTGGACGATCCAGATGAATCCTGATGTCAACAAAACGATTGAAAAGAATGGGGGTTCATTCGAGAGCCAATTAATTGTACCCAGGTTCTTACCACAGCAATTAGTCATCCAACAAGCTCACCAACCCATCAGGGGGACTCCCCGAGGATAATGAAAGTAACCTTCGGAACGCCAGAAATGGCCAACTGTGTATCGCAGTCGTGGAAGGAGAATATAAAAATGGATCCGCCGGAATGTCACCTAAGACCACTGCATAATAATGGATCCCAACAAAGTCCAATACTAACCAATACTAACGCGCCACCTTCCTCGATTAGTGCGGTTTCCATCGCTCGACATTCACCAAGCAGCACCGATGAAACCAATTCTACAAAATAATGTTAGCTGACAGCAAGTTGGTCGGTATAAACAACACTACATACCCAGGTAGATTTATGTACCGAAAATACCTTTCATGTTTTTATACCAAATTACCTTAACCAATTCTCCGAAATGGAGCTTCATTGGAAAAACAATCGGTGCGATGCTGTTGCTATTACCGAAACCTACCTGACCACCGATATTCTCGATTCGGAATTAGGTATATCCAGTATGTTACTGCTCAGATGTGATCGTCCTACACGAGGCGGTAAAGTGCTACTTTACCATGGAAACAATCTACAGTGTGAACAGCTTGATATTCCAAATGAACCCTCGATTCATTATGGTGTTTGCAAAGACTCTCCAAACGCGATAGGTGTCAAATGGGTGTCGTGTGCCAACCTCCCGCATCTTGAGACAGCTAAATCGGGAAAGCAGTGTCACCATAGACNCTGCAAAACCTGGCAGTAATTAAGCAATGGGTCCTCCCAGAAGACGATCACGATCCTTTGGTGGCACGGAAAGGCTTCACCGAATATCTTACCAAAGTAATAACGGCTGCGACAAGTTAGAAAACTTGTGTTAAATCTGAAAGTTGGCAATCACCCATTCGCAGACAACTAAAGAAATGGATAGAGCTAAGGGACTTTTCCTGGAGGGGATGCAGAAGATGACGATCTATCGAAACTGGGAATAATCACACCTTGAGGTGAAATCAGTGTACCAAGTTTGGGCGACAGGACCAGTACCGAGAAATCCTGGTTCGAAAAGTGCATTTCCAACCCAAACTGCCTTATAAACATATCAACTATACAAGGTGAAATGCGGAATACCAGCATTGAAATCGTTTGGACATGTTACAACTACAACGATAGAAGCAGCAGAGTTCCTCAAAACCCAGTTTTTACTGCAATGACACAAGGCATTACAGATTTCAAGCATACTACCTTGTTAACCACATTCGTCACTGGTTAATATAGCTTTTGACGGTTAAATGGTAAAAGCAAAACCACTAACTTTGCGTACACATTCACTCCCAGGCGCAGACAACATGCATCCTCTGACTTTCATTTCACTAGCCAGTGACATCTGAACCTCCGGCTGTTCTTTACCAAAGGATGTTCGATAAAGTGGTAATTCCGCAGTCTTGAAAAGAAGGGGTGATTTCATCCATTTACAAAGAGGACTCTCGTAGTGATCCCACCAACTCCCGCCCTGTTACACTTATTCCGATACTGTTGAAAGTCATGGAGGCTATTGTGGCAGATCTGTTGATGAAGTACAGCTCAGCACAGATCGTGTACCACAGATCTACTTCTAGTACGAGATGGATGGATAAAAACCGTCTGCACAGGCGAGCCATTGGACGAAGTTTATTTGGGCTTCTCCAAAGCATTTGATTGAGTAAACCTCCAAATTATAACGAGAAAACTTTACACTTATAGATTAAGAGTTTTTTCTCGACTGGATCAAGGAACTTGTTTGACAAATGACCATGCCGGTTCGTGTTTGTGATTCATTATCTGGACTTATCGCCGCTGTCCGAGGGGCTCTTCGAGGATCCGTGCTGAAGCCTCTTCGTTTTCTTGCAGTTAAAAACGACTTACTACAGGTCCTTGAGCCAAATACACTACTACTCGCAGCCGACGCTAAAATCTGGAGAACAGTAACAAATCCAGAGGAGTATTTGGCACTCCGAGAAACGATCAATGAAGCCAGCCTATCGATGGTCAATAGCCAATGAATATGAATTCAAAGTTTCGAAATATAAAGTTATTTTCAAGCGGCATAAGACTCGTTTCTCCTATGTTCTGGAGAGTCAAATATCAAACACATGCCATTGATGAAAGGGATTTGGAAGTTGAGGTACAGGAGGACATAGGATGACAGGCACATACACATTGTGCCAGAGCATCGTCCAGGGCTCTAAAGGAAGTTGGATAATTTAAACATGCTTTAGGGTAGTTCGAGATAACACTGCTCCCACGCTTGCTATCAGCGTTTATTCGGTCACACAGAATAAGCTGTTCAAGTATGGAATCCATGGTTGAACTGCGACTAGAAGGCTCCAACCGTCCGCAATGGTCAGCAAAAAGTGGTAAGTTAGAATGACAAAACATACTCCGAAAGACGGCAAATATTGGGGCTTTACTCGTCTCAGTACCGGCCACTTCGAGAGGATCTAATCTTGACAAACTACATACTACATCAACCTAAACAACCTTGCCATTCTGTGTTGGCTTTATCCCAAAATAATCATTCCAGGGGATATACATTGAAGTTGCGGACCCTAGATTACCGGCATCACTCGTTTGCAATCAGAGCGTGTATGCATGGAATTCTCTTCATCATCTTTTTGTGTATACTCTTACAGTTGAACGATTTGCATCGCAGCTTAACAGAGCATTGAAACACTTGAGATTTCAACATCTGTGAGTGATAATGCATATTATTATTGTTATTTTCTATTTGTAAAGGTGTCTGAAACAATCTGTAAAAATCCTATCGGACACGATAAGCGTTAGCTTTCTAAATCGCCAATAATGAAACTTTGAAACTTGTTTAAGTTACTAAAGCCGGGGAAAAAATAGAAACCGTATCACATGGGAAATGATTGCCAAGATTAGGTTGCTCAATATGCGGAAAACCTAACCTAATGGAAAACCCTTTGTTGAGCATTGACCAAAGGAAGCGAAATGTCCGGATATCTTGTGCTGCTATTTTAACTACAATTATTGGCAATCATTCAGCAAGTCAACCATGCAACTTCTGGTTGTACAATTCAAGGGTCAATTCCCGAACAAATCGATAAAGGGATGCACTGCATTTGTTGAACCCAAAAAGCCAGGCTTTCACGGCACATGGTCAATGTGTTGGCATGCTAGCACCGGATCCAATACTTATCGCACAGTAAATTTGTTCTTCCTTTGAATGAGGTGAAAATGTCTACCAACCGGCTTCAGTTTAATCGCAAATTGCCGTCTACTGTTGGTACGATTTCAACTATGCTAGAGATTAATCTTTGAATAGGGAAGTAAAAAACAAAGGTTTGCACGACGTTTCCAGGATAGTCTCGCTGCATCTGTACACGTAGAAAATGCAGCTGCGTTTATAACGCAACCTACAATGGCCGAACGGCGAAGCAACTGTCTCAGCGAATTAAAGAGCACTGTCCACGCTAGCTTCAATACGGTAGAAGAGATGTCACAGGAAGCGCTATTCTTGCTCACGTAGCAGATTCGGGTAACCAAGTGAAGCCTAAATCAGCACAAAAGAGATTGGCCTACATCATTCACCTACCGTGGCCAAAGATCGATCGCATGGATGACGTGTTGATGCAGTGTTGTGGTGGGGGGGTGAAACACGTGGCACCCCTCCCCCTTCTCTCAATCAATCACCGTGACTGAATTACTATCCCGTTCAACATGGCATTTGCTTATTTGATCTGTATAGGCTGGAAGATGAATCAATGAAAACAATTGTTCGCCTCTGAATGTGTGTTCCCACAGCTAAGATGAATTTTAGAGCCCCTTAGAAAAAGGAAGGAAAACTACGCCAGGATGGGAAGAAACAACGGACAAATCAAAAATGATCAATCTTCACCGCGTCGAATCGCTGGCTTCTGATTAGTTGATGCATGCATAATAATAGGACCAGACCACAAATTATAGCATAGAAAGATCATTTACAAACCGAGAAAAAGCTACAAACAGTAGAATAAAAGATCCGTGCTTTTAGAAAAATAACGCGCAAATAATAAAACAGATATGTCTTACCAACACACTCAACTTACTCCATGATGGTTTGATGCAGAGCGGGCGATTCATTTACTGCCTTGCGTACATGATACGGTTTGGTCAAAGGATTGGAACCACGGATAGGAAGAAGCAATTGCTCTGGTTCCAGTTCGGATAATTCCAGACGGATCAGACGGACACATTTAGCCCAGAGACGAATGAGCCACTGATACCAACCAGGAGCTGGTCGGTCTGAATGATACCACGCATTCCGTGTGGAAAGCGGTAAAATGACAATACGGAAAATGCACTCGGCCAAAATTGTGCTCAGGATGGCATTAGTCGAGCTTTCGTGAATCCGATCAATCAGACAACAGAGAGAGATGAAAGGTTCGAATCGAGTTGGATTTGAGATAGTCACTTCCATGAGAACCGAAAGTGGAGTGGCAAGGGTATCATGCACTTCTGTGGGTGGCAGAGCATGCATCAAGGACAAAACAATAGGAAGAACATTGTCTTTGGAAACTGTATTCGTAACACTTGTGCATCGACGAATGACACTAGGCCATAGTGTAAAAACAGCGTAACGAATAGAGGGAACGAAACTAGTGCTTGCTCTGGGTAAGTGGGAGTCGAACAGCTGAGTCAACTGTTGACACGTGTTTGGAGACAGACAATCCATGCATTGGCATAATGCCTGAATCAAACAAAAGAAGTGACAGGGGACTTTGGAATCTGGATGATCGACGATGGAGGCCCGGTGCAGATCAACGGAGATCAGGNAAAAAAGCTTGAAATCCATTGAGTAAACAAACTGGGGCCGAGTCCAGATCACGAAGGAACGACATCAAAAAATCAATCCAACGTGTGGCATGCTCCGTGTGACCAGGATTACACAAATGAAGAGCCATACAGGCTAGCTGTGAGTGAGTTCGTGTCCACCGCTTTGTCTGTGTTTTCGAGTGAGCCATTCTGAGTAGTCCGAGGCAAGAATGAAACAAAACCGACCGTAATGGTGTGTGGTTGCGGAAATCCGGCAAAACGGAGATTGACTGAGACAGCAACTCGTTTACTAAATGAATTAACTGGGTTCTGAAATCAGAAAGAACACCAAGTAAACATGGAAAGTAGAGTAATCGCAAAATGAGACACTGGGGGAAAAAATATCGCGCGCGATACTTACAAGAGCTCGACAGATGAATGAGAAACAATAGATTTTCTAGCTAAACAAAACTAAGACCTTTGCGTAAACTATTCCATTCCCGAAGTGCTCAGTCAGATTCAACGGCAAACAAAGATTTGCATCTGGGGCTTCGTTCTAGCCAACAATATATCAATTCTGACAACCGATGATCACAAATTTACTCGACCTGCTAGAGGGTTACTTTTAATCCATCGAACGACGAATAAGAACTAATTATCCTACCGGTACTCAAACAAACTCATATCACAACTATGACACTAAGCCAAACAAAAAAAATCAAAAAGATACGTCGAGAAATCATCGTTTTCTCCGATAAACGAAGCAAGACGTGACAACCAACCATACCACGAACACAGGAGTCGACTGTGCCCCGGTTAGGCGATTGGTTCGTAGTTTAGATGCAAACCAGGGGAACCACACTAGGTAGAGCGTAAGCGTACGGATACACCTATCTTGGGTTTATATTGCATTTAAATACCGGTAATATGTTCGGAACAAAAAGATATATCCTTCACCTTGCTGTGCATAATGTTGTTTCACAACTTAAGAAACCTTGAGATCTAAAGTTGCTTACAATACGGGAAAACGGAAGCAACAATATGTTTGCGGGGTTTTGGATTGACAGTATCTATAGAGCGCTGGTATACAGCACAAATTCTTCTATATAAGCACGCAGTTCAATAGACTGCGCTTCCATTACATGCTAACCCTTACACTCTCACTTGTAAATGGTACTGTGCATCACTATTACCCTCGGGATTAAATAATTTGTCTCGAACCCACGACATCTGCTTGATGGTGCATCGGGACTTCTCATTGCCCGTCTTAGGTCAAAAATGCAAGTACGCAGGTTAGCAAACTGCTCTTAGTAACCTCCTCCATGACCAAGATGGCTATGCTCTCATTCGTTAGAACTAAAATTCAGTCACGGTTTCTAAAACGGTGGGGTCTGATTTGTAGTCTTCAGTAACAAATTCATATGAACACCTGTGTAGGCTGTAGGCTGGAATAGAGGTTGAGTCCGGATATAAAATATACTCTAGTTCACCGATAGGATAGAAAAACCGAAAAGAGAAAAGGGGGTAGAGGTAACACATACGAGTGGCAAGTTCTGTTATTTTTCAGGACCGTTTTCATAGTACTGAATGATTGATCGTGCAATGTCAGATTTTTTACGTTTTACAAAAGCTATCTGAACTAACTTCGGGTCCCTTCCAGTATGCAATTGCATTGCACTTCCTTCTTTGATTTATTCATTCCTTTCACTTTTCAATTGTTTGATTCAAACTAGCATTTGGTCGGGAACTTTATTCATAAGAGCATTTGTCATTAGCTATGACTAATCTGTGTCACTCTCTTCCAACCAGTGGTTCCATACTAAAAAGAGTGATCGCTAAATAGCTAGCCTATTTTTCTTTTGCACCATAACCCACCCCACCCCCCTGTTTCTATTAGCAAACACTGTTTATCCTTAGTTCAACCTAACGTGTATTCAGCATGCCTATAAATCCTGCCTTTCATCTGATTACATATCGTTTTCACACCTTCCGACCCCTAAATGTTGTGCTGCACAAAGAACCTCTTAAAAAGGGTTTCATTGTGGCTTCCACCTTCTCCCTCGTAACTAATCACATGTGTTTCCTGTTTGTCGGAATACTTAATGCCTTTTCTAATTGCAGTCGCTTGGTTAATAGTCTGCATGTGTTCCATGGTAGAGTAGCCTATCCTTTACTGGAAGTCTAAGTTTAATTCAAGTCAGTTGTTGCTTTATGCATCCGGATGGGTGAATTTTCAGGATTTTACACCATATTAGTGGATGCAGGTTTTCAAAATCATACAAAATGGAACTGAAAGCAGTAGATATCGGTTTTGTCAATGAAGCAAGCAATTGCGTAATCCCGTGGAAACTTTCGCCTTGTCAACAAGTGGACGTAATCTTTGCCGATCCGAAAGTAACGTGCATGCAAGTGCTACAATGTGTAAGTTATAACATACTTCTGCAGGCTTTTCAAGGCCGAAACAAAGAATTATTGTCCAATCGAATGCTGAGGAGCGGCAACAACAAACACCTGTGACAATGCATCGAGCTTCTCTGAGTGTAAAAGAAAAAATTGTCAGAGCAAAATGTCAATGTTGACGCTCTCGGTTTCGCATTTGTTCGACATTCACTGATCCATCTTCCGTACAAATCGTAGCACCAATTCCAATGCGGAGCCGTTTTAAAATTCTGGGGTGCTCCGATCATCTTTTTATTCTGACTGTTCCGCTGCTGCAGACCCATTTGGAGTTGTGTTCCTTCAAAATAAATGAACCGCTTCGTAATCTTGCCATTTCAGACTGCTTTGCACAACTTAATTTTTTTATGTTCCAGATACATATTGGCTGAGTTACTCATCTGATTTACCAATAAATCACAAAACACTAAACTGAAAAGTTCCATACAGACCCTTAGTGCAAAACTCCCGATTACGGCAGTGAGCTGTTCCGACTCCATACCTATATTCCACAAACATTCACGAGGTTCCTTTTGTTTCTCTCGCGCGTGTTCTGAAGTATGCTGATGATGATGTGTTGTGCAAACCACTTTCTCTTCGAAACATATTTCTTCACCAACAATATTTCTGATATCTGATATTCTTCTACCAGTCCGCAAATAATTTAAATCCATGTATATGCTTTGAATTTTTGCATAGTTTTGTACACTATTCCTGTCCTACGTACCCGAAAGTTTTAAATAATAACTTATCTCAAGTGAACCTTGTCAAGACATATCCATGACTGAGTCGGTAAACTCAGGCGTCTGCCACTCGAAAGCTCCGACAATTCTGCACTTCACAACTAGCTATTACTCCTTTTATAACCTTGTGTTTTAGTTTTCTTGCTTCATTGGGCTCTAGTTTATCAAACAAGATTTTAAAGTCTCTCTGCAGTATTATGACTATTAGTCATGTTTCCTCAATCTATGTGAAACTTTCAAATCGCCATACAAACTCCTGGGTTAGCTTGGTGCACAGGATGTTTTCAGACCGGAAGCACCCGTTGCACACTGAATTAGCATGTTTCTATCCCCGTCATTCTAACCGCTTCGGATTCAAACACATTCTACCTCAATCAAGAGTATACAGCAAACTCCCCGTGTCTTAACTAACCCAAGTACTCACCGACAGAGCGCGCATGAGAGAGAACGAGAAACAAGTGAACTCGATTTCAATCTTGGAATATGAGTGTCACTTTCTTTCCTTGAGATTCAAAATTTTGTTTTTTCGTGCAATATGCTCAAGGTACAGTTTAATGAATGTGTGTTAAGTTTTTCAAATGAAATTCCAACTATTTTGGCTGCATTGGTGGTATTCTTTCAAATACGGCTGATTAGTCGATTCCCTCAACCTCACAAGATATCAAACATTTTCGACCAAGGCTGCCTCTCTATTGTCACAAGTTAAGGCTCGAAGAGACAATCTATTCTTTTGTCAGTATATCGGACACAGTGATATGGACATTGGATTACTCATTAAAGAAATTCGGGGGCACTTGTAAGGTACAATTGTTCTTCAATGGTGAACTACATCGCCAGAAGGATATTCACGCTATGCGCTCACCACTAGAAGGGCAATTAGCTGACATCTTCATAAATGCATTTGAGAACGATTCAATAGAACAATACTTAAAAGGATTTATACTATGTTGGCATTATATACACAACTCCTAAAACCCCGCATAAGTACTAGAGTATTCCCACTTTTCTCAAGAACAGCACTAAATTTACGCGTGAATCTGGCGTTTTTCCATAGTGTCATTCAGATGGAGCAAGCAAGAGCAATATTCACCGGAAACAGACTTGGAACAATAGCCAACTCACTATAGTTGGGCACCGATTTAACTCAAGAAGAATCTGATTTGATGCACTGGTGGTCCAATCGAACAACCACCCTTTGAGCATCCAAAAACGACTAGTCATGACCGTCTATCACAAACCCGGTTACGAGAGAAGCATTTCAGAAGCGATTATTGACAACGGTCAGAACATAGATTACGTGACCCGCCCTATCGTTCTGCTTCCTGTATCCCACTCATTTTCGCCGTGAACCGTATAGGTCTGACATCAATTGTTTAACACAGTATGAACCCATACATGCATAAAAGAAAATAATTAAAGGGTTGTATCCCATTAACCTTACTTCCATGGGAAAGCACAGAAAATCAGAGTATGATTAAGAGGAGAAATATAATTTACCAAGTAAACATTACGAATTCGGCGACTTACTTCTCTGTAGAAAGGCAAACAGTGCACTATTTATAAAGCTTCCGTGAATACCGTTTCTGAAGGACAGCATATAACAATCCACGTCCTCTCTAGAGCTAACTTAACCAAACGATTTGAAATTACTACGAACAATAAACTGCAATGAACTTCGCACATTCAGTTACCCGTAAGCAAACAGGGAGTCCTATAGTCATATATTTGTTAACACGGGCAGTTTCAGACCCCATAACCAAATATATTCAATACTGGTTCCTAGACTTTGAAAACTACAGCACGG
>UZAN01042152.1:0-19609 GCA_900618425.1 Echinostoma caproni
GGATAGTCCACCGAAGCCTCATTCTCCGACCATAAAACGGCCCGGGCACTTTTAATGTGTTGTCTCCGATTATGTGAAGGTGACAGTTTAATTCAAAGACATCTTTTCGCTCTTCCCCGTCACTCGCGCAATATCCAATAAGTTTCAATACACCAAATTCCCACTCCAAACAGGTCACTGCCAAGCACAGTATGAAAACACAGAAATGAGTGGAGCACTTTGTTCATTTTCTGAGCCATCAATCAATCCGTTCTTCTTCAAGTGTTTTTCAACTGAGCTTTCTTCGGCAACAACAACATCTCCCCGCTCTACCTATCGGACAGTTACACAGTATTAAGCTTGAAGATAAAACATACTCATGATTGGAAAGTGAAGTGAAGACTAAACGACCATTCTGCTCAGGTCTTTTTTCAACCATTTTAGCACCAGGATCGATTCGTCAAAGAAGAGGATCGTAGAGCCTGATAGAATGCCCAGAAGGATTTGAAACCCTTTATAATCTTGTTAGTCAAACAAATAGACAACGGTGCATCATGTCTGTGAATCCTTATCTGGTTATTCAATAACGTGAAACAGATAAGGTACCGGCATTGTACAAAGAAACCCAAAACCCTGGCAAACACATGCAGAGTGGGGGAAATGAAATTTAATTTAACTGTCTATTACCTTTCTGTCAGAAATACAATTTCCGGTACTACCAAACACAAAGAGCTGATCATTGGAAACTTTGAACCGGGAAATTCGAATTCACAAGGCAGTTAGTTAGTCGATGCGTCAAATTCGTGATTCTGAAATGTCCCCACAGTCAAATCGTACACCTCGGTCACAGCTGATGCATACAGTACGCCTCATCAACTAATGAAGTCGTTCGTTCTGAGGAAAGCTCACTAGGATAATTAGTCTTAGTTTGCAACTTAGGGTTTATCAGCTCAGTGGTTCTCCTTCTTGATTCTGCTCTCATAGATCGACACTTCACCCTCTCGATATTTTGAAAACACTTTCTTGAAGAGGATTTAACATCTAGGAGCTCGTCTGGAGATGGTGTGAATTCAGGTTTATGTGGGTTGCTTGTAAGGGCGCCTAAAGCTGATGAAACACTCACTTCCGTATTTTCTAATAGCGAGGGTCCGTGGTAAGCGACGGTAGACGGAGTGGAGTAATAATATTTTCCTTTAATCTCCAACAACGATGTTAGTGAAATGTGCCATTTAGGCGAGCATGAGACCATTGCAGGTTAAAAGCTGTTGGAAAACGAGAAGTGACAGAATTTCAACAGATAGACTTCGATATCATCTGCTACCGATTAATAAAGCTCACATAATCCATGATCCTTTATGGGAGGAAATACTTGTTACGCAATCACTATCCCCAAACTCTTTTCAGCGTGTGACTTCGATGGCTATTATTTGCGTGCCGCGTTGGACCTACATTTGTACTTTGAACGTCACAAAAAACGATACAAATCAGCTGATCGGATCTGGTCGAGTGGAAGAGTGAAAGTACATACGAAAGTAAGTGAGAGCTACAGGCAGACGGCAACCTTTCATCAGAAGATTTGATGTCATACCTACCCTACTATCACGAGTCAGGTTGATTTCAGCTATTTTATCTACACTTTTGAGTTCGATACATTTTGAGCACCTCCGAGCTCGAATATATAAAACATTTCTGATCATCCTATGACAAATAGACCAGAGTGCATTTGGGAACCACCATCTAAAGCATAACATTTTACGATTCTGTTACTTATTGCACTAGATTGGAACGCCTGCGGCACAAGACGCAGAAACGTTTTCTAGGGAATAGTGCGTGGTTTTCTCAGTGAGAACCCTTTCTGTTCATTGTTTTGACATAGGAACATATTAACTGTGCCTAAACGTGCTCCATGCGCTCTTGTCGGTATTGATTTGTTATGTAACCGCCGGAAATTTGTTAAGTACCACAAATCACTGATGTACAAAACTGGTGAAAAACAATGAGTTGGCACACGTGATGATTAGCAGCATTTCGAGGTTGCAGCTGGTGAAGAACGTTGGTAGTTGGCGTGAATGTATAAGCTGTGTGGTGTGATATACGGTCTCCATGGTTGGCATGTTCTGAAGGGCGAACGGAGAGTTTGTCCATTAGTGAGGAAAATCATGTAGTGGTCAAAATTGATGTACTTTGATAAGAACAAAATGACTCACGCTGTTCGGCCTTGCTCTCCAAACAGACTGCTGGTCAACTGTATCCTGATCTGAACAGCCGAACACGGGGCTGCTAATTTATCAATTACCAATGCAGCCTGGTAGTTTTGTCGCCAGTTAGCCCGTAATCTGCATGGAAGACCTGACTTGGTGGGAGGCTTTCGATTGGGGTTAACAGATAGTCAACTGTCCCCCTTTGTTGCTATCGTGCCAAATTGAACTGAATGACTGTCTTTGACGACAACACGTGAACAAACATGAATTGGCCTTTTGGTTCCGACCTGGCATGAGATGGTTGGCACAGTGGTAACGCACACGCCTTCCATGCGATGGGTCCGGAGTTCAAATACCAGAACGGAACGGTAGATATGCACTACTGATGAGCTCTAATAAGAGCGAAACTCGAGTCTAGTGCTTCTAAGTGTATGGTTGACTGGAAGAGCTGAGGAATTTGCGTGAAGGTGACACCTGAAGGATGGTCAATCAAGCTATTTATGTTTCATTTTTTTCGCGTGACAGGTCTTACAACGGAAATGAGTTGGAACTTCAGATGAACAATCTGCTTGACCCGTAGGAGCTCACAGTAACAGGCAATAGGTTGTGGATGACTCTCACCGATATCATAGAAACTACTGCGGATTGTAGGTTAGCAGTAATCATGGAGTGTCACTCAAACATACTCATGCTCTCATACTGTGATGTGTTAAAACTTTTAAAAAGTTGCACATTGTCTTCTGCTGCAGGCCTGGATGACTTACATCCAGCCCTCTTCAAATTGGACGCTGCTTCCCTAGCTGGGGCAATTACCTCCATTGTAAATGAATCCCTTCACACTTCTACTATCCCCGACTGTTGGAGGCCGGTTACAATCATACCAATCCCCAAAGCGTCAAAATTTTCTATCCTCTCCAAACGTTTTCGTCCCATAACATTAATATCTTCAGCTCTTAAATTGACTGAAAAGACCATCCTCAAACGCATTCAGCAGTCCATAAACATTCCCAGTGATCCGTTACAGTTTGCTTACAAGCCAAATAGATCCACCCTGGACGCAGTCTCCACCCTCATTCATTTCATCACTAAATCGTTCAACAGCTCTGGTAAGTCTGTCCGGTGTGTTTTTCTCGACTACTCTTCTGCATCTGATTCCATTTCCCGATCTAAGTTGTTACAAAAACTGGAATCGTTTAAATGCCCCAAGCAGTTGTTAGCTTGGTTATCCAACTATTTTATCGATAGGGTATAAACCACTAGATTGGGGAAGGCCATATCGAAACCCTTAGTCAACAACTCCGGGGTCCTTCAAGGAGCTGTGCTATCCCCATACTTATTTGCCACTTATATTTGTGATATTCCCTGTGTTTCTCCTGCACGAATTTTCAAATATGCAGATAATGTCGTGTTGTGCCAACCCATTACTTCTTACTCTGATCTGAGTTCTTCCACCGATAATCTTGATCAAATTCAGTCATTCTNCTCCTCATCGGGACTAACCTTAAACCCCAGTAAATGTGTTTATACAGTTTTGCTCACTCTCCATATCCGACAGACCCCACAGTGATTAATAACAGTCCTTTATCCAGGGTGAAGTCTGTCAAATATCTTGGTGTAACCGTAGATAGTAATCTTCATTGGTCAACCCACATCCACAACTGCATTGGTAAACTGCGACTCCTTTCATTTCAAATACGAAAACTCAGGCAGTTCCGCACATCCCAGTCAGCTATTTCTACTTTTGTTTATCAATGTGTTTTCCCCATCTTACTCTACTGTTCCCCGGTTATTTTTCCTGGTTTACTCAAACAGGATTTCAAAGTCTAACGTCGCGGTCTAACCATTATTAGTCGTGTCTCTTCCATTCCTGTGAATGGATTAGCTGTAAAGCCTTCAGAGTATCACGTAACTTCCTGTGTGAAATTTGCCGAGAGGATTCTCATAGATCCGGACCACCCATTGCATGCAGAACTGACACTTTGTCATTCCCATCATTCAACACACTCCGAATTCCACCAAGTTAACCTTGGACTATGAATGTCTCCTTGCCTGTGAAAACGTTTCTCTCCGATGATTATGTACATTATCACGGTTAGCGTGTATGATTTTTTAACTGAAATGTGATCTCCAATGCTTGTAAAAGTTATACATAATACAATACAATACAATACAGTACTTAATTTGGGTTCACAATTATTTATCTTAACACAGTGGAAAAATTGGAAATGTGAGAGCTTGTTTTACCACGTGGAGGAAATTCGACGGCAAATAGATAGATTGCAATGAAACAGATTCACTTTGAATAGTCAACAGGGGCAAGAGAGTAAATTAAATCCATTTCTTCAACAGATTAGTTTACTGTCCATGCTGAGTCACCGTGAATAAGTCCTGCAGCCCATCTAGCACCAATAAAAGTCTCTGCGTTCTGGTCAACAAAGAGTGCCGAACAGTGTGTGCTACGTTCGTCTCCTAGCCAGAGAGAGTGGCCAGTAGGCTTATACTCTGACCGGTTCCATTCTTGGTGGGTACCTGCTACAATAAGCCTACACATATTTGTCCATAACATCGGTTACCTAAGTGAACCAAAATAGCTGGAGTTGAAAAAAACTGGTTGAAAGTACACATTTATTTTTCTGTGAACGTATGTACTCACTCCGATTTCAGAACTTCCTGGCATCGAAATGCGTACCAAATGGAAACGATAAAGAACTGCATTCCAACACCTTGTTTGTTTCACGAAGTAGCTTGACCATAGACAATTTTACTCCTTTGAAGGCACCTCGATGTTTACTTTTTTGATACAACCGACAGAATCAAACTTCATCAATGACACTCGTAGTACTTTCTTCTCTATTTTTTACCCGGGATTCACCTACATACTACCATCGATTTTCTCTGGTTTCCCAAAGGTTTTCGATTCACAATTCGATCTAGGTAAATTCACTATAAGGTGTATCAGGGAAATTCTTGGAAGAAGTCTCGAACAGATTGGTTCGAAATTGTCTTTCAAAGATTCATACTCGAAGTCCATCAGATAGTATATCTGGTCTCATATGACTGTTATGAATTCATGTTCACATATTGGTACACAGAATATTACAAATATGTGGTCTTCACCCGTCGTTGGTAGAATGTTTAAACATTCTGAGAGATTTGAAAGTTTCATCCACATTTCCATTAAGCAATAACCAGCGGACAGATATCTCTGGCCAACTCTGATATCTTATCAGCATGGTTCCGATATTTTGAGATGATTCGCTCGCGATCGGAGCACTGGAACGTTTTCTGTCTGTAGCAGCCATTTGATTAGATCAGCCAGTAGCTCTATACCAATAGTCAATAACACGTACAGGAATGATTAGGGTATTGTGAATACGCGACGGTTCCTAACTGTATCATTTCGATATCGGTCGCTTATCCACTTATCTTACCAAGAAAAACGTCCGTTCTTGTCAAGCAGGGTTTGTTTTTATTTAGACGGTTGAACATCTGTTCTGTCAACCAACGCAGACTTTCCGGACTTAGGTAACAGAAAGTGAGTCAAACCAGGTGACGGTGTAGAAAATATGGAAAGGAAAACAGGAATAAACAGAAAAAAACACCCAAAGAGAAACAGTTTCACCCCACCCCACCCCACCTACATCGTCCTCTCCCTGAAGCCAGCTGAATTGCATCAACGCTGTTTCACTCACCGCTGACTGAACAGAATAATGAATAGCTTGCGTACTTATCGAATTTAGGCCCTTACTATTGCGGCCATCTCGATTGCATGTGGATTTATTCAGTGACGTTATGGATATACATAGGTGTCATTTTTTCATTTTCTTTTAAATTTTCTTCTCTTGAATATGTAATGATAACATTTTCAGGAAGGAGGAAGCGGCCAATCAAAAGGCTGCCATGCAACACACAAATGAAAGAAGTCAGACAATGATGATTGGATTCGAACTCTCGTCCTGCGGGGCGTTAATTTTGTGACAGTACCACCGGGCCACCACCCTACCAACAGTTACGTAAGACCCTCAAAGTGCAGAATTTGTTCGTGGTAAGAACGATACATGCCGTAGTGTTAAGCCGATTAGTACAACGTTACTTACATACTTCTCATTAAATATCTGTGGTTCCAGTGAGATACTTTACAATAATTTGCTCTTAACGGTGCGTTTAACTGAACAGGTTTGTCGTCATTCTTGTCTCAGGTACAACTGAAGCAACTGCTCCATATTCAACCGGCCAAACTGCGTCAGCAATCAGTTTTGTTAACAACTGATCAATCTCTGACAACCTCTTGTTCTGATCGGATTGCATCTGGTTGTTCCGTTCATTGTGTCTGGCTAGCAATCGAAATCAGTCAAGTGATCGTTTGATATTAGTAACTACTTTGAAAATCTGTGCATCCGTTGTCGAAACCTTTGACTTTCACGAACTTAACGGAACTTAACTTAACTTACAGTACTGTATGCTAGCTTCAGTCTTGCAGTTCGGCATTTGCTAGACATGAGCTTCCTATAGTAGGGCGAGGGGTTGAGACAAATTCCGATGCGGGTGCATTAGGGTAGCAAAACATACTTGAGGTTGACTTAGTACAGTGATTGAGTTCATCATTATTGTGGCTTGAAGGTCGGTGGCGATCAACTCCAACCACCCCTATCCACTTACTCAATTTCTGAATGTCCCCAGGTATCTACCTACTGTTCGCTTAAACATTCATAAAAGCTGACCATCAGTTGCTTACAACGACTGTGCAAAACTGGCGGAACTATCATGATTCAAACCGCTGAAAAGAGATGTTAGGTATTCAAAAAGTATCACAACACGGTTGTGAATGAAAAAACTTTACATTTGTAGTTCTTTCCGTGTTTAAAGTGCACACGCAGGATCACCTAGAAACTAAATCAGTCGTTCGAACACTCAAGTGTTATTATTCGATCTTGATTGTGGACTCTGTATGGCTGTGCCCCAGGGAATCAGCTATCAGACATCATGCTGAATGCACTTTCTACCCACAGCTTAGGCTTTTTGTTATATCAAAGCTTATCAGTGCTTTGCCCTGTGATTTGTCACACAATCCCCCGAAGTAGTTTTTCCGGTAAATCGATGTTTATCCAAAATATTTCTGGCATAACCTGGTGAGAAGTAAATATTCTATGAAACTCACATTTCTGCTGAAAAGATATAAAACTAATTTTCGTCAGTTCACTTCCATACTTCATGATCATTCACCTGATCATGCATACTTTGCACATTTGACTCTCACTCTCGTTATAGCTCAGCATCCTTGTGAATCCAATGGTTCAGTCAACGTGAGCAGACTGATATTTAGCCTATTTGGTTTCTATGCCACCAGCATAATTTTACCACAGTGATTCAATCTTAACTCCCAGCAGCAATGATCTGTCTGTGCGAGATTGTCACGTGACATCCGAGAAATTGTCATTGAGACACGTTGAAGAGATGAGTGACAAGCAGTGGAGGTTCAGTCCGGATAATTGCGTCATACCGTCCAGCACTTGTCGAATTGTTGACGCAGGTAGCATCTTTTTGTACACAGGGCAATAAGATCCAACGTACACAGGATCAAACAATATTAGATGCACTACCTATATAAATGTGAATGGCCAGTTGATAAATTTATCGAAAAGCAGCTTGTTTCGCCTATCGGATTTTATTTTCAAAGTAATGAAGGGGCTTTTGCAAGGTGAAAATAAAGAACCAATGAATGACACGACTAACCGGAAATAATTGATCACGTATCTGAATGTGGTGTGAAAGAGGGAAACATTTCCCCTAAAGGGAAACATTTTAAAATTTAATCGGAAAAAGTGAAAATCAAGTGTTATGTAAATATTTTTCAGGTCAGTGTGCAAAACCGGTCTATAAGTTGTTCTCATTCATTTTGTTTGATAGATGAGCACCACACCCAATTTTACATTATACGATATCGAAACTGGAATCGTTTGAATGCCCCAAGCAGTTGTTAGCTTGGTTATCCAACTATTTTATCGATAGGGTATAAACCACTAGATTGGGGAAGGCCATATCGAAACCCTTAGTCAACAACTCCGGGGTCCTTCAAGGAGCTGTGCTATCCCTATACTTATTGCCACTTATGCTTGTGATATTCCCTGTGCTTCTCCCGCACGAATTTCAAATATGCAGATAATGTCGTGTTGTGCCAACCCATTACTTCTTACTCTGATCTGAGTTCATCCACCGATAATCTTGATCAAATTCAGTCATTCTCCTCCTCATCGGGACTAACCTTAAACCCCAGTGTGTGAAAGCGATGAAAAGAAAGCTCCTGTGAGACGAAGTAGTACGAACGACAAAAAATATCCAATTTGGACGTGAGATATGCGAAGACATCTGTTGAGCTTAACACAATCCCCTTAGCTCCGTGTTTTGGTCATGGTGAAAGAGATTCTCTAAATACCAGCTTTGTTTCATGACATCTTTATGAATTTATTTTTTGCCTAGTAGATCGTCATCACTTTCTGCTTACTTGTCGTTCCAACTGAAAATCAATCCACACACTTTTCAAGCCCCTAAAAATCTAATTCTTTTCCAAGTGCGTTCCCCCACCCGGACTGTATTGTCTCGGGTTTGATGCCATTTTGTTTCATGTGGCTGATAATCGCGGATCCCAAACAGACAGTTGCATGGTGAGTAATTACAAGATTTTATTTTTATCATCAATTAATTGTTGAATCACTCGGAGCTTGGTTGCCAACGCAATTGCAACGTGCTTTTATGCTTAAATAGTGAAGTAGTACCTGGTTTTGACAAGAAAGTTGAATCCGTTTAGGATTGAGTTGTATGGATACCCACTTCGGTTTTTCGTTCCTTCACTTAGTTCAGTTTTGTGCAAAACGCGTACTGACTGGAGGAAGATAAGAATTAGTTTAACAAATCGCATTGTTTATTTCCAGGTTCCTAAACTTTGATTCACACACCGGGGCTGCGTTCAGCGAGAAGTGGACCAGTCGAATTCGTGTCAGCTAAGGTTGTTAATGTTAGTCGAACTGACTTTTGCTAAACAAGAGACGGTCCATGATTGACTGGTGTAAATAAACAAAAACGTTATGTAAACGACAAAATGTCACCTTGGGCAGGAAACCCTTGTTGATCAAGAGAAAAAACACTTCATTTACCACATCCAGGCCGGTGCGTAAACTAGCTGACTGAACAGGCAGATGGGTACACCAACACTTCAGGTATGAACGTTCAACGTGTTCGGCGTTCACTACGCTTTGCACTTCCACACTGAACCCGAGCCTCGTCGTTTCATGTGACCCCACCCGAAGAAATGAGCATCGTGGAGAATGAAAGGCTTTTTGTGACTTATCCTCAATGAGAATCGACATTTTCGTTTCGCACATAGTTTGTTTTATCCGCTGTTCAGTTCTGCCTTTGATGACTGCACTAGATAATGAGTTTGTCACAATGAAGCTTTCACCTTAAAAGCTAGGCTTTAGGCACTTTTTCCAGTAGGTATTTCTATCTTGTCAAAATATGCCTTTGATGACAATTGGAGAATGTGGGTAAAAAATAAAACAGTGTTTGCATTAGTCATTTCTGAACAATGGAGCAACATTTTTCCGACATTAACTTGAACAGACAACGCAGCAGAGTAACGTTTCTCAATTTATATCCAGATTTATTCCATTGCATATCCTCAGGTGTATAAAATAATACCATACAACAAAAATATATTTACCGGTAAAGAGCTTCCATAATCCCTGTTGTTATCAGAGCAAATCCAGTGAAATCACTGTTTTTTTTTATCAACATAGATTAAGCTTCCATTGTTGTCGCGATTAGGCCAACTGAAATAAGCATGAATTAGAATCGCCGAGAATCACAGCGAACACAGTTGTTCGATCAAAAAGATGATTCCTCTTAAGTGGCGTGCGATGGAACAGGTCGGTGACTGTCTGAGTGGTAACCTCTGATAGGTTGATTTTGATTGGTTGATGAATGTGCTCAATCAGCGTGGGACATGTTTATTTATCCTCTGTACGGATTGCCGTTCAGTTGTTTCCAGGTTCTTCTTTCTTTAATTTCTTTTCATTTTACTTCACTTTATTGAATATACAAGAATGCAATTTTCAGGAAGGGGAAGCGGCCAATCAAAGAGCTGCCATTCAATACATAAAGAGGTAAGTCAGGTTGGTGATCGAACACCCACGTGTGAAGAGGTTTAAAAGCCGTGAATTAACATGAACTGGTACTGGCTGTTTGGTAGGGGAAGAGATGATATCTGATACCACGTTTAGAGTAGTACCAACTCAGGGATTGTGTTGGTCTTTTTAAAGCTCGATTTCAGGCGACTTGTGAGGTTCCCATTGATATCGTCACCTATGAAGAGCAACTTCAGGAATATCTTAGGATCGTATATCTTAGGAACAGTGATCTTTTGTTAATCACTCCTGACTATGTCTAGTAAGAAACGCTCGCGGTTAACCATTTGACCTAAAAACCTCATCGAGCAGTCCTGTTTCTTTATCTTTGTTGCCTATTATGCGAAACGTTTCTGCCCTGTCACACATTGTTTCTTGTTCATCGTCAGCTATTTCCGTCCTTTTGCCAGGTTTTGACCGGACTGTATCGCAGCAAAACACCTTACACCTGCCTACATATGAATATACAAAGGTGTATGTGGGCATGCGTGCGTGTGCAGTAAATAATTTACCTTAGGAAACTCGAGAGTCTGTACAGAACGAAATGTGAGAAACGGCAAAACACAAATCTGACTGAGATGGACACCGTATTAGTTGAACTCTAATCTGATTCATGGATTCGAGGGAACCAAATACAAATCACGTCAGTCAACGGAGAAGCACGATAAGCACGATAACCCATATGTCCCGTAGGTTATGCTGCTTTAATAATTAGATGGCGTTGCTTATGCGGTGCGCACTATTGCAACAGTACCTCGAAGGCATTGTATCTCAAATCCTACCTTCGCTACTCAGCTGTAGCCCAATTTTTTTCTCCGCCATTGTATCCCAAGACAAGCTCTTGATTGGCTGCTCCCTCCTTCTTGAAAATCAGTCGTGTATTCAAAAATAAGTAAGCAACAAGTGTTTACTCTTATTGCAAATGGGATAAAATGTTTTTTTTATGAAAAGATTCTACAATCGAAACAACTAGATCCTGTAATGAAATTGAACAGGAAAATCAGAAGTCAAACATTTCCAGCAAAAATAGTTATTGTATGCTCTTATCGATCGCGTACGTATAACATTCAATAAGATAGACAAATGAAGTGAATTAAGAATTACTTATGGATGTGTTCGAGCTTTCTCGTTCGCGGTGATCAGTCTGTTCTACGGATGTATACCACATTGCAGCTGCAACAACTGGCGTAAATATGATGGGAAGTAGACTCGACCGAGGAGTGAACCTTGAATGAAGGCTGTTTGAGACACCGTTGGATCCGATATAGACGTAATGCGTCAGTATGGTGTGGTCTTTGCCAGACGGCTTTTGGACGCTGTGTGATAAGTCGTATTGTTGATCTCTCTTTCTATTGGAGCGAGGTATGGATATCCTTCTTAGATACCCATTGGATAGATGCTTTAATCCGATTTTTTATCCTATTATGAAGATGGATAAATCACTCCGGATAATCATTATCCAGTAATCTGCTAAATATATCCTCTTGTTCAACTATGAGGTTGTCTTCTGTGATTATTTTTCTCGCTATATAGAACAACCTTCAAAACAGGGCTCTCTTGCGTTTCATTGGTGAGAAGTTACTGTCCGGATCCAGTCTTCTTGAGGAAGACAGATCGTTGACTAGAACCGCCAAGTGATTCACACTATCCTGTCTTCAATAAGTAGAATGGGGATTTCATCAAACAATCGTACGTCTTTTATGACACAAGATAAATTCAGGTGAAGGTGTCTGCATCACAATCCGAAAGTTTATAAATACATAGATGAATGTCTGGAGTGGGAGGCGGGGGACGTCATAATTAAATCTTACTTGGTGGTTCTGTTTCCAGATGGTGATACTGTTGAATGTACGGAAAACGCGAAGAGCATGAGATAAAAATTATGAGATTCTCGGTAGTGAGGTGGCTAAATAAACCTCCCCTTAGCGGGAGTAACGGGCATTGGACCTTGGAAATATGTAGAACGGTTTATTCTGAGAGACTTCTTTCCACATTTCTTTGCAATAGTCAGCAACTGAGTGAAACTTTAGAGTTTGTCAGCACGGTCAACGAGAACAAACCACCCATGCTACTCGGGATGCAGTTAATGATTGCTACGTACGCATCGCGTCCATCAATTCCCATTGATCGTAAAATCACGTGACACAGCTGTCCATGACAGACACTGACGAATACTCGTCCAATCCGTTTTGTCCATGCGCCGCACGCCGTCTGTGTGTTCTAATTTTCTGTGTTGGGTTACGGGTCCTAAATTACGGTGCATAGCGTGGCAGGTGGAATTCGGTCTTAACAAGGACTATTCGGAATGATTAGCAATATTTTTATCACAGACCTCACTCATTTCAATTTCAATTAAATCGAGCAAGGGATTTGGGTTTCAATAAGATCTTGGATTCACATGGATTGACTTAAATTCTGGTGAATATGATGGGCAAAACTGAAGTTTACAAGAGAAGCAGGAATCAGTCACGTAAATATTTCTATTGGATAATGAAGTGATTGCATCGTGAAAAGAGCTGAGCGATATTTTGACAAATCTTCCCGCCTGGATCCGAAGGATGTAGCCAAAATTAATGAAAGCGATGACTTTGAAGGACCGCGTGTCGACATCCGATTTGCTTTTCAAGGGTCAACAGTCGTGGATATTCTTAAACTTGCCGCGTAGGTGCCTCAACAGCACAGTCTTTTGCTGATTACCGTGACGCTTGTCGGGTTAATATCGCAAAGGGACTAGGATCAATCTGAAACAATATTTCTGTCAGTTGTGCAGCGGAATAAAACAAGTAACACATTATGAGCAGCACTGATATTGGTCATCTATTCCACCTGCTTTTAATCAACTGTGCACGCACAGTAAATAGATTGGAATGTTAGGAAAAGAACATCATATATGGACATTTACACACATACGTAAGAAAACGTGGTTTGTTGAGCCTTTATCGGAGATCTTTTGGAGGTGAGTGATCGAAAAGGGAATAAGATTACTATGAGTCAGATGACTGGGTGCATCAGAACTATTCTTTAATNAGGAAAGACAGAGGGTGAAGATGGTCGTGTTTTACCAAGTAGAATAGTAGATATGAAAATGATATCGAAAGGTTATGCAATACAGAATTGTTCATCCATATGAGTCAAAGGAGTAACGCAATGTAGAAATAAGAATTATAATTTGACCATCATAGGTGTAAGGGAATGAATAGTAATATCTCAGTAACCAAAGCTTTTTCAGATGACCTACCTTATTTATATGAATGTTCGTATATGGTTTTCATTTTATAACATTTTATAAGTTTAAACAGCTGATTGAGAACATGCATAGTTGCTGACCCGATATCGGTTCTGCTCATGATATGTTGCTTAGTTTATGCCAATGGATAAAAAACAAAAGACTTTTCCGAAATTTCAAATTGTTATCCGTTTATAAAGTTTAATTTTGCCTATTTAACACCGACATTAGATAATACGTCCCAAGCATACTTTCTAAAAAGCAAGCATTTATTCTAGTGTGGCTTCCTAATAAGCGAGATAAACAGAGATGTAGCACCAAATAATAATTGCAATTATCAGTATTATGAAAATACTGTTTATTCTATTTCCACTTATCGGCTGTTTCATCCACTGCTTTATTGACTGCTCTTTTATTGTCTTAGCATGGCCGACAGTTCAGAATATATGGCGAATGTGTTCAGTCATTGATTAACCCTAAGGTTATGAGGGACGTTTATCCAAAACACTTCCTGAATATTATCCTATAGCTCTTTGCAAAGGCGCAGGGAGACACTTGAATAGTTCAATCCGTCAACACTTGGTCCATAGCGAGCGCAGGACTGACTCAGTCCAAGCCGGTCAGCACAACTTTCATCATAGCTCCCAAGAACTACAGTAATCGAATATATGAGTTCATACTGACAACTGCGGGATCTATAGGAATTGGGTTTATGAAACTGCAATTGTGCAAGCAATGCAGGCGCTACTTTTTACCATGGTTATGGAAGATATTGTTTATATGACGGTCTTTCTCTCGCATGGATCGACTTTTTATTCACACTTTCAAGTCTTTGTAGCTCATTCTAGTTATCAGCGAAAAATAAGACTGAAAAACTGCTATACGAAACCGAGTTTGGTTATTCAATGATTTGCAGACTAATTGATCCATGAATTACCCGGGACGATACACCCGAAAGATCCTTTCTCTACGTCTTCCCCAGTGCCCCTGACTGATCAGTGTCTCAGGTTGTTGTAATTACACCTCTGACCCCTACCAACAATTACCACATTCGGGCGAAACATATTTTGGACACCAAAACTCGCATGATCATGTCTTGCGGTATGAAAACCAAAAACGCAAAATGTCACTTGTTCGCTGGTGTTGCATTAGTGGACACGAGGATGGGGAAGAATTCACCAGTTCAGTGTACCTGGAGCGAGTAGTGTTGCTGTCTAATCGAAATCAATATTCTCGATAGCCAGCTTATTTGTTACTTGCTGTTGCTCTCCTTAAAACAGTCAGGACAACGGTTCCGGAGCTTCTTAATAATAAGCTTCAGCCTATAAAGTGCTGCTTTTGGAGCAACCTTTAACCGTTTTATCCTCGCTTATTTATTTGCTAACGTCATTCAACTAAATACGCCCTTATTTGCTGCAACGAAACGAAAAAAGAAAACAATAGGAGACACTGTAATTAATCTCGTCTCACTCGGTCTCATTAACGGTCTGTGTTTATTAAGTTCTGATAAGTGATACGGAGGGGATGATTGAGGGTTCCATTGGATAGTCAGATCTTGAAAGGCTAAAAATCAATTCCAAGCATTTAGAAACATTTACGTGAAGACTATACTGATCTGTAAGTGTTGGCACTTGTAGAAAACTATAAGAAGAAAGGGTAGCATCAGACAGGTTTCGGACAGCCGGATGTTGAGCCACCAACATATTTAAAAATCTTCTTTGGGGGTAGTGAATGGTAAGTCACGGAGAAATAAAAAGTGTGGGTTAAGTATAGCATCGTAAATTATCTCTGAATCATTAGTTAACGGTTTCAAAACGCCTTTTTGCTTTTGCTTTTGATGGTGGTGACGGTGGTGGTGGGTTAATTTCCCATAACTAATCAGTTTGATTATTCGTGTGTTCGTTCACCATACAAACACTGGTCAACTTATAATTAAATTGGCCGGAATCCATGGTTTAAGGAGATTCCAACACTACGAATAACGGTATATCAACTTTACCCCACACAATTATGCCTTGTTGAGATATCCACTATGGACGAAAATATCGTCGGGAGAGGCAGCCGTAGTTGAAGTTATCAAGAAGGCCTTTATTCAGCTGTTTCCGTATCCTCTATTGGATTGAAGGTTAACTGTATTCAATTTTATCAATTATCACGTGTACATCGATTGGAAAATGCAATTAACTCGCTTACTCTCACTATTGAAAAACAGTTCAGAAAAAATGAGTTTAAATATGCTTGTCTATGTGAATTATCGGTTCCAATGGAATTGCTTTTATGTTTTGCTGCAACATTTCAAAATAACCTATTTGAGTGGATCCCGTGTTAGTATTATCCAGCGTTTTAAACGTTTATTTATCAATTTATTTTGCGTTTATTTATGAGGCTGTTGTTCCATAACTGCCAGCGACGATCATTACTTTGTTGAATAAACCAGTGATCTGACAAAATACCTTTCGTAAAACGTGTTACATACCTCGATGAAGTTCATGTGACGTATTGGAACGTCTGAAAATCAGGGCAAACTGACCGATCAAAGTCGGGCAAAAACCCTGTGTTACAGTCATCAATGACCTTTATTTGGGGTTCCAGATAGTAAAGTTTTGTGGCCAATTCGTTCTGCTTCGGACAGACTTTTTGTTCCGCCTATCCCTCGTTTTGGGCGAGTGTTAGTAAAGTATTTTTTCTTTCACACAAAATTCTGTCCCTCTCAAACCAGTGTAACCAGTGAACGTTCCCCAATTTTGACAAGTCATAAAACGTCGGTACCCTGGGGTTGTCAGTCATAAACAGAAAATCAAGAATCCGGGACGTTTTACTGCTTTTAGAAACCGGTCGTGTCGGCACCGTATACTGTTCCATAGAAGATACTGGATAAGTTATCTCATTCTCGTCTTCCTACAAACGCGAATACCAGGTTTTTCATTTAGAAATGATCCAGGAGATAAAAATGGATTTAACTGAATTTCAGTCAGATAGCATTTCAATACTTATTGATAGGTTCATTGGTAATTGGTCGCTCTTTTTACTCCATCCAGTAAAATGACCGAAAACCTCTGACAAACAGAGCACATTTCTCGTGTGCATGGAATTTTAAGCCCCCTAGTAATTTACAACAAAACGGGACGATACTGATGATATTAAGGCTTAGATTAGCCCATTCGATTGTTCAGAGGCATTTGAATCGCATTTGAATGCACACAAACAGTGGGGAATTAACGATCTTCCAAGGAGTGAACCCTACACCGAAGACCACCAAGAGTGCCTGGTGCCTCTGAACAATCGAATGGGCTAATTCAAGCTTGATACTCTAAATTGATTGAGCAATTCACACCAGGTGATAACCATCGACCATGTAGCTCAGGGGTAAGGGTTTTAAGTCCCGACCCGACTGATCGCGGGTCGAATCCTGACAGGGACACAAAAAGTACGCACTGTTGACGAGTCCCAAACAGGACGAAACAGCTTTCCAGTGCTCTTTGTTGGTTATCACAAACATTTCCATCGATATTAAGGTTTGTTTTCTCATTCGTGTTCCTTGCTTACCGGAGTTAGAGCTTAACATCTTCTATAGGATTGTTAATCGTTTTCCATGCAATACGTTTTTGTCCTAGTGATTGTCACATATCTATAGAGTGCATCGAGCACAGCTCCCAAACGCGTTCAGTGCGTGGGTCCGAAATAGGATCAGGTAGTCTGCTCAGGCTACCCCAGTATCTGCACTTTGAATCCATTCACTTTCAGTCAACTCTTAATTTCACTGCAAGACAATTTCGATTAACCAACCGAACAACGATCAGTGAATTAAAAGACAGATAGCCATTTAATGGTATATACGCTGCCCATCACGGGGCTCCGGGAATAGCGCTACTGTCCCTGTCCCAGTAGCACGAGAAACACGTATCACAAATCTGAGATATGGAATCTTCGCCCTGAGGTACACAGTTGAAGGTCGATCAGCAGCTCGAACAAATGATTGTATCATTCTAACATCGAATACTCGGTCTAGTCTCTTTTATTTCACGCACATACATTGAACACTCGGTGTTACCAATAACACACTAATGCAAAAAGAGTAGATGTGTTGAATATTGTATCAGGCATGTCAAATGGTATGTTGATTGTAATTTGATGAATCGGGTGAAGTAGAATTCAGCGAAAAGTATTTTCAATACCATAACGTAATTGCCCGGATATTTTGTTCCATACTGAAGTCAGTTGATGCTCCTCTACTGTGTGATCATTTTGCTGTAGACTGTCCGTTTGAATTAACGCTGCCGGGTTTTTTTATGAATGTGTCTACATCGTTCTTCTCTTTATTCATTATAGAAATTTATTATAAAAACTTTCATGAAGGGAACCCAGGCCAGACAAAGGCTACCTGGCCAAATACAGACATAAGGAAGATAAGCGCCGGCGGCGGGGTTCGAAATCAGGACCTCCGGATGGCTATATTGACGACCTTACCACACGACCGCCGCTGTCTTGGTTCTGGGCTGCATCTAAAACCCCGTAACTGAGAATTCATTAGGTTCCACAATTAGCATTCAATGTAAGCTTTCAGTGGACAATCTTTGATCTATGCGCAGAGAACAAAACCTAAATTTGTGGTTTCACTCAATGTTCAAACACAAAAGTAAGCGGTAATTGGCAGACGGAGGAGAGGGATACTGCTAAAGCAGATAAACATTATCGGATCAATTTCTGTTTACTCCCAGAATATGGTTTGTGAACGGTGATGAGCTAAGCTTTGTTGAATGTCAATCTTCTATCGTGATGATGATAGGAAGGACAAAATAATTTGTGCAGTTTAGTTTAGCAGTTTAATTTTCATTGATGAGTTCAATGAGCCTTCCGTTATTCTTCCAAATCAACCCTACCAGAGTCATTCATCCACCCCTTCAGACACCATACAGCAAATCATCTTCTTACACCATGCATTTACAGCAGAAAAATACACAAAACCCTTCCAACACTTGACCCACACAAGCCACTTGCACCCATCGAGATTTCTTATATCATCACCGAAAGCTACGCCCCTGAACCATCCCTCTTTTGTGCCATTTACTCTTTCTATCGCCCGAAAACGGGGTTTTCTCTACCCCAAGGAAAAAATCAGAAATACTCTCCATTTTCAAACGCCGCGATCACTCCAATCCTAATGACTATTACCCTATCCCTGTAATAAGGGTTACAGAAGGTTATAGAATCAGTCATTGATGCTCATCCTAGCAGCGATCTAGGGTAGAACAAGAAGGCTAGCTACCGTTATAACAGTTTCCGGTTCCATCGACCTAGCGGTTATCCTCTGGTACTCATTTTATTAACATTTTCAGCAGCACTTGGCAACTACCAGCAACCCACATGATGTTGCTGGACACTTCGAAATGTTTGATCGTGTGTGGCACGCATGTCTGTGGCTAAAACGACCCAGTTTAGCATAACATCAAAACTTGGATAGAAAGCTATCTCCACAACTGTGGCATCTTTGTTTGAGCCGATTGATCTGTCTCGTTTCTTACCTCTGAATGCTGGTGTCCTCCAAGTTTATCTACTCTCCTCTTTTGCGACGACCATTGATGAACATTTTTCAATTTTTAGTCCGATTCATGCTTATACCGATGACGCAACGCCACAATTTTGTTTGTTCTATTCCTCTTTAGGTACAACTAACTCCAGCATTAACGATGATCACTCTTCCTTCAACATCCCCTTAAATTCTGATTTCTGTTTGAGGATGTTGTAGTCGTGTTCTCTTTGATAGTGAACCCCTCCGAAGTCCAGTTCATCTAAACATGAATCCTCCTTTCCTGAACTTTGATTCAAACTTTCTTCGTTTCACAGATTAGTGCAACCTATTGGGACTGAACGTATCTTCTCTCTCGCGTTTACTGCATCTGGGTTTACTTGGCTTCTTGGCTTCTTCCTCCGAGCCAGAGGTTATTTCAACCCCATTCATCTCCTCTCATTTTGCAAAGCTCATGTTCACCTTGCAACTAAATTATGTAGAGCTAATCTTTGAC
>UZAN01042152.1:37033-50957 GCA_900618425.1 Echinostoma caproni
TTAATCAGATGAATGTATTTCAGTTAGAACACAAATCGCTCCAGAAATAGGTTCTAAATGATGACCTGTCCGAGTACCGTGACCCTGTCGACAGTGAATCTCTGGAATAGTGAAACAGAACACTGTACATACGTCCAAGGAGATTGGATCTGGTTGGAAGCACTGTACTGTTAATTCAGAAGAAATGAGCGGAAATATATTTGTACGTACACCAGTGTTGGCTTTTTTCAGTATGAGCTGGATGGCACGCTTATTTACGTGTTGTCGATCGATTATGATTTGAATAAATACCCTCTAAGGTTATCTTATCGTGAGAGACATTTTACTTCCACATGCTGTTCTTTTACTCAAATTCACTGAGATCTATCTTCGGATCCTCTCTACTAGTTTATTTTACCAACTTCCTCTCTGTTCTTTTTTTCTACCCACCGGCGGTGTTCAGGTGGTGTACACTACCGACCCCAGAGTTGTGTTCGAATCGCGCTAATATCACCACCAACAACAGCAACAACTCTACCCTACTCCCTCAGTTTCCTGTATGCTATAGGGGGCCATAGATGAACCACTATCACCAAGATTTCGTAAATGCTTTTAAAATTATTCAAAGGAAGTGAAATAATATAATCACTCATTGCCAACTTGATGCATCTCTCCTTTTTTAGTTTTTTGCATGTTTCAAATGCTGATTTTCAAGTTCCCACATCAAACACAAACATACACAACAAGATACTTCCGCGTCTGTTTACCTTGTTTTACAGCCTTGTGTCTGAATCGACCTTTACATGTTAGTTGGCAAATGAACAAATGTTTTATAACTCCAGAGCACTTCCAGGTTCCCAACCTGGTGACTGCTCTTTACGATTGACTGACACGTTTTCAGTTTAGGCACTGATTGGAATTCGACCTCATGCATCTCCACCCCACCCCACACCCCCAAACAAATTATCTCAGAGAGCGCAAAGTGTACATGACAAAAATGAAAACTCCGTTCATTGAGAAGAAACTTTTGGTATTTATTCAAAGAAAATAATCCTGGGATCAAACGTTATGTGTGAAAGTGAGGGATGGGAAACAATTGAAAGGAGAAGCATTGACTTCGCTTTATCAAACCAAGGTTTTTTGAAAAAATAAAAGCCAACCAAAAACTTGATTTCCCAGTCTTCCTGCAAACTTCTTCTCGGGGTTCTTCACAGTTCTGTTTTGATGACTTCATTCACTGAAAAAGTGGCAGAAAGTTTTAATTGATGCTTCTGACAGGGTTGAACGGTTTTTTCTTTCAGTTGATGCTGTTTTACTTCGAAAACCAAGCTTTCACCACTAATGCTGACGAAGGATGAAAAAATCAATAATTACTTGTTTAGGTCTCATCAGTAATGGGAATCCTTCGACCCAACTGCGGGTCGAACCCGGGACCACGCAGGCAGAACGCAGGCACGCTCCTCATGCGAATTTCATTTACACTATATAGCACAACGCAGTGCTTCCTACCTTTTCAGTTCACGTGTCATTTTCTATATACACGACGAATTCACTTTGAAATTGAATCAAAGTCAAAGTTTTATCATGGGAATAATTTACAAGCTCGTGCTTCTCTTGTCCCTATAGTACATTTACACAGATGAATCGTCACACGTCGAAAAAGGAGCCACATAGAGTTCCTGGTGGGAGATAATAGGGAATGTAGGCTACAGTGAGTTTGCGTTTACTTTTAGTGGTGTACGAATGTGAGGTGTGACAAGGTTTCGTTGAGTTTCTGCTTAAAAGATTCAATAGGGGGTGCACAAACGGCATGAGATGAAAGGGCGTTCCAAGAACTCTGACTGAAAAAGACTGGTGCTGGTATTTCAATCGATACTTTGGAATCAGTAGCTTGAAACGGTGTTTCCTTAGATATACATTGTTCGATAACATGAGCAGCGATCGACACGGATGGTTTGGGTTCTGCAGTATTTGACACGTCAAAATCAGGTCTCCTCGAATTCGGCGGTAGTGAGCAGAACATAGTCTTAATGATCGTCATCTCTCCTTATATGTCAGGTAATGCAATCCATTGACCATCTTATAGGCCATCATCTGTGGACGCTCAAGCATCTTGCAATCGCGCTGAAGCCATGGACTCCAAGCTTGGATGGCGTACTCTGTGTATGGTCGAATGTACGCTGAGAGCAAACGTGGGAATAGTGATGATTCAAACCGGCCAAAGACTCGCCGAAGCAAGCCGAATTCTTCATAGCAGCAGACGAAGCCTTAGCACTGTTGTTGGAGCAGCTTAAATCCTCATGAACAACAATACCTAAGCCCTTTTCACTGAAAGTATGTTGTAGCTGCTGATACCCGAGCAAATACAAGAATTTTCGCTTGTGGCGTAGGGATAGGACTTTGCAATTAGAAACATTAAATTCAATGTCGTTGTCCTTAGACCACTGATTAGCTGCGTTGAGTGATTCCTGAAATGTTAGAGAGCCCTTGGGTTCTGTAACCGTGTTCCGGATTTTGACGTCGTCTACAAACAGCATTATTTTTGGGCCTAACACTTTCGGTAGATCATTTACGAAGGTGAGGAACGGACGGGGACCGAGTACGGACCCTTGTGGAACACCGCGAGTGGCTTTGATAGATCCGGATGTGGAATCAGAAACACGAACTGATATGGTCCATTGTTCGGGGAATGCTTTAATCCAATCAAACGCGAAATATCGAACGCCATAATTGTAGAGCTTCTGCAGCAAAATTTTGTGATTCACCCGATCAAATGCTTTTGAGAAGTCGAGATAAATCACATCCATCGCATCCCCTTCGTTGACTGTAATGGTCCATTCGTCCCGAACAAGAAGCAGGTTGGTGTAGCAGGATCGCGTTTGCCTAAACCTGTGTTGAGCTGTCGAAAGAATGTTGTATCTTTCGAGGTGTTCCATCAGAGAATCTGCCACAATTGACTCCATGACTTTCGATAATACCGGAAGTAGGGTTACAGGTTGGCAGTTAGCGGGGTCACCACGACAACTACCTTTGTATATGGGCGAAATGACTCCTTGTTTTCACGATTCGGAGAGTTTTGCTTGGTCAAACATTCGTTGAAACAGAATGGCTAGCGGTTTGGATATGTGATTTGCCAAAAAGATCAGAGATTTCGGGTGTATGTTATCCGCACCAGGAGTTGCATTTTTTCGCAAAGCCATTATTTTCGCTTTGACGTTTTCAGCAGTAAATAAAACATAGGTCAGTGAAGGATATGTAAGATGATGCAACCGGTGGGGTAGGTGTGAACCTTCAACCTGCGGTGCTGCAAAAACGTTGGAATAATGAGTTTTCAGCATTTCAGCTGCTTCCGTTGGACTGGCTGCAACTCTTCCAGCGCTACTTAGTACCGATATACCAAGCTTCACTTTCGGAATGGAGTTGACGTGTTTATACAATAGCTTAGGGTTAGAAATGAATCTTTGTGCTAGCGCCTCTTGGTATTTCAGTTTATCCTCACGAATCAGCCTGGTGCAATGATTCCTCAATATACGATAATTATTCCACGTGAGAGCATTCGGAAGACGATTATAATCTCGCCAGGATAAGTCCCTCGTCGATAGTCATTTCCTTGTGCGACTTCGAATAGGTGAATTTCGGATGCCGGATTTGGTGATTACCCTAGTCTTTGCCACGGATGTCATTAGATTTGTGAGATTGTCAATAAATTTCTTCAAGGCGACCAACGGATTAGATTCTTCGTCACAGGAAACCCACTGAATAGAGAGAGCCAAGTTATTCAACAGTGTGTAGTCTATAGATCTGTGCGTGTTACCAGAGGAACTTCCTTTAATCGAAGCGTAACAGACGTATTTGAATGTAAGTACTGCGTGATCGCTGCGTCCAAGGGGGGAAGTTACATTGACAGACTCTATCATCAGCTCCTTTTTGGTCAACACTAAATCCAGTATGGACGACGACTGTAGGTTTCCAAACCTGGTGGCCACCTTCACATGGTTGTATAGTGGATGCGAGTCAATCAGCCGTTTGAACTGATTTTTGAAAAATAGACGGGCGGTCGCTGATTTGTTAAGATTAGGGTACATAAAATCACCCATAAGGAGAACATGGGTAAATGCTTTTGTAAGAATGTGTGACATAGTTAGTAAAAGCGTTTCATTGGCCGTCTCCAAGGATGATGCGGGACGATGGACTACACCAATCAAACAATCATGTTTAGACAATTTCAACCTACACCACAGAGTGTTCGGTGTCGAAACGGGAGGGTGGATTTGCTCGCAATCAAGACTGTTTCGGTAGTAGAGTAAAATATCACCACCGCGTGTAGGACGATCGCTTCTGAGTAGAGACATCTTCAATAAAGACAATTCGAAATATCAGCTGTGATCCAAGTCTCTGTAAAAGCAATAATATCCCAATGGCTAGATGTAAAACGTAAATTTAACTCTGGAAATTTATCGAGGAGTCCCCGAGCTTGGCCTATCAGGGAAGATTCTTATTGGGCAAGAACTCTTTCTGCGAAGGTGACTAGAAAGAAGAACGTCCTCCAGGTCCTTATCATCTTTCCGGGTCACCCGGAGCAGTGTGGGTTTCCCGGCATGTGGCGACATCGGCTGGCGCATGAGTCTTGTGAAGCCAACGGGTAGAACAATAATACCCATCTGCGCGCACAAACCCTTCCAGTGTTCCATCTCCTCTCCATGTCGTTCTCTAAGTGGTCAGGTTGTCGATTCTGGTACATTTGTGCAGATAATTGTCAAAGCGGTGCTGCTCCCACCTTTTTCACCCAGTCTCGAAGGCCTTGGTATGGACATTACAGGTTTCATTTGAAGGGGAACCTTTTTTGTTCAGGAACTTTTACTGCGTCTTTCGTTACAGTGGAAACCATGTTTATGTCGGCAGAGGTCATGTGTTGCGTTGAAGCGGTGCTGATTAACGAACACCTTGGACGTTTAGCCGGTCGTTGGATTCGGCTCATTACTCACATGAAATAATTGCTTGGTTTACACAACAATGGTAATGAGAAAAGGTCCGGCTTCTAAATATTGTGTACATAGAAAAGGGATAATAGAAAGGCATTTGGAGGTAGTGCTAGCATACAATAATTTCTGCGAAGTTCTGTAAGAAGAAGGAACGCGACAAATGGATAAAATCGGATTGGCTGGATGAGTTGAAATCGTGGAGTGAAAATATTCCCGGATGGGTATTCAGGAAAGCACAGGTTAGGAAACAGTTTTAGTTTCAGTGTTAAATCAACAGATCAAATACGGCACAACTTATAATCGATTCAAGATTGAAATCGGCTAAGTGAAACCGCTAGCGCGCTATGTGATTTACACGTACCGGTACCAAATGACGGTACCAAATAACTTTGGATAGATCGGTGAGACACGACATAAAAATATTCCTCTCGTTAGAAACGTTTGACGCGCATGAACCAGGTGCTATCATAAGATGCTGTATTTGTACTTTTATTACCTGTGTAAGCTTGTGCACTTACATTTCAATTACGTCACGTATGAACAGGACAGATCGTCTAAATAGATATGTATTCATGTATGAGAGCAGTAGGGTCTCAGCAAGAGCAAATAGTCTATATGGGCAAGTGTTAGTACATTGTCAGTGTAGTTAGACACAGAAGTGTGAAATTTGACGGAGTTGACAATTTAAAGATTGAGAATATTAAAATGTGAGCGCCTGAAAATTGGGCGTTTTGATTGGAACAGGAGCTACCATCAACACACTTGATGAAAAAAGTTGTCGCCGTTGGTAGGTGAGTTCCTCATATAGGAAAAAAGGAAATTGCACCAGGCACCCCCGCCCACTGAATCAATAGGAAGCCTGCCGGCATTATTTTCAGTGAGAGACGTAAATTTGAGTAGAATGGAGGATGGGATAAATTGACCTCCTAGAAATAAGAATGGAATTATGGCCTATTGACTGAGATGAAGCCTATTCTGTTATGAAGAAAACTAATTTTTAGAAGCGTTTCCACTGTTCTCGAGGATAGGTAAAACAATAAAGAAAAAACGAAGGAGCCAGAAGACACCTTGTGCAGAACGCTTTTTTGTGACAAGTAAACTGGGGATTTTCATTCTTAAATAACACGCGAGTAATATGAAATGCAAGTGACATAGGACGCAGCTTATCAGTCTCCGTTTTGGGAATACGATGTGAGGCGATCTGATCTGGAAACAGCTGCTCTTTTCCCCTCTATTACAAGCAGACTGAATATTGAACATTAAATATGTCGCACAGTATTTCAGAATTCCGTAGGAGGGAATTCGTTTGAACCTGTAACTTGGTCAGTTTTCATCCTTGGTAACTGTCAGCTCTTGGGGATGGGTTATGACATACTCAGCACGAATGGACAACGATTTTTGCTTCAAAGCTCGCTCAATCAGTCGCATCATTGGATGGTGTGGCCACAAGCGTTGGAATCAAATACGCGGTGGTGTGGTTGCTTAGTGGAAGGAAACAACGGCGTTGAAGCGGATGGAGATTCTAGTCCTTACAATGCGTCACGCAGGTGTAGCATACGAAAATATTGTCTCCAAAAACGGGTTAAAACAGCCTGAAATGAACAACGTGGCAGCTATAGTCGGGTATACCATCTACAAATTTATGTACAGATTATATCGGAATAACTCAATCATAGAAATATTAGGTGGTGTGCATGTGTGAATGCTCGAGTCAGCTCCGCAGGATGTTGTGAAGTGCTGATTTCCAAGGCCCGTCTAAGACTTTTAAAAATAAGCCAAAAGATGAGTCGCACATCGTCTTGCAGTGCGATTGTGAATGAACTGTGTCATTTAATGTGTATGACTGACTTACTTTGGAGTTTGGGCAACAAAAATATGCGCACCCAAACAGTCCTCTTTGTGGCGATTAGAACGCCGATGACTGTCTTCCCTTCCTAATGAGTTTTTCTGCGTAATTCTACATACCGATTCATTATCAATTTCGTTAGGAAGCTTGATAAAGTCTGCAATCTTACAGACTGTTGAGCGATTTCCCATTACCCTAATCCGTTCCTTCATTCTTTCTTCCCAGTGTTTAGGCGGGTAGATGAAAGCCGCATATGCTTCGTGTAAATGATTTCCGTGAGACAGCCAACAGATCACGATTAAAACACAGTCGTTTTCGAAAATACTTTCCCGTGGCAATGCCGGTCTCTCGGAGATGCGCTCAGGTTGGGTATATTGTACGATGAACAGAACAAATTCCCAATGACTTGATTGGTCTTAGAGGAGATTCAAGGAGAATCTTTACTGATGTAGTGGTATGAATCCATTTGAGGTGGCTTTTTTAGATAATTAAAGTACCAAAATCATCCACAAAAACCCGATTGAGTAGAGTGTTGTTTCTGATGAAAATAACGTGCAATATTGGTCTATTCATGACTGGCTATAACATTCGCGTCAGAGGAAGTCCTCAGCGGCGATGAAGACAGAGGTATCGATATAAAACCCCAGTTATGAATTGAAGAGGTTGGTAAATGCCTTCACATCGCTGATCGGACTTAACGGTGTTATGTATATATTTGAAGAGATGATAGATTGAACAAAGTCACTTTACATTACATCAAGTCGATGTGCAGATAACTCATTTAGATGGTCGTATTTCTTACGTTACATGAACGGTCTGTTAGACACGCATGAGCCCTATAAGAATTTCATGCAGACAACTAAATACCCTGGCGTCAGATTATGGGGTTACGAATTGCGTAGATCACGTAAATGTACCCAATTGGATCGCGAGCAAGGTAAGAGGGGAAATTCAGTGTGCATAAATGTGAATGAGAGAACGATCAATCGGGATAAAATGACCAAGCACGTTGCAATTCTTTTCATTTATCCGAGTGCACTCGGTCAACCAAACACTGCCTACTTTGTTATCAATGAATCAGTCCGAGGAATGGGTTTGTGGTGAGATTTCTGCCAATTGTTTTATAAATTGTTTGTTGACCTTATTGTGATGACCCTTCTTTAGTAGGTAGATAAGCACGCGGTCAATTAAGCAGAACGTTAGTTGCAGACGGCACACATGTAGCTGGTTGGTAGGCCAGCGAGCAAGTATAAGAGGGCAAGATGTAGGAAGGCAGGCAGACCGATAACCGGCTTAAGCGTAACACAACATCCGCATCTCGTCAAGTAGGCATTCAAACAATCAACGAATTAATCAGCAAAAACAATTCAATACTGATACCTGATTCGCTGCAGGCGATCGATATTGTGGTGCATTCATTTTTAGGTAAGTACGGACGTGTGTACGAGCTGACAGCATCTGTCAATCCATCGATCAACCAATCGATCAATCAATCCGTCCACAGGCATGCACGATAAACTTATTTTAAGTCACAACATCACATCCCCTCCCACAAATAAGTAGGGGATCGATATTTTACAGAAAGAGAACAGCAAACGGAAACATAGTTGTAATTGTTCCTTTAGGCATGCACAAAACATGATGAAGGCAACTAAAGGTAGCAGCACTAGTTTTTGAGTTAAAGTACTCCGCTGATTAGTGAGTGACTTGCGGAATCATTTAAACCTATCCCGTAGTTGAATTCTCATAAACCTTAGACTATCTAAACGAAAGACAGTTAATGACAGAACAGTGTTCTACTACTTAGGTTCATTCTCAAGTTCAAACTCTGTTGGTAAAACAGTTTGTCAGTTTCGTTGTGTTTTGCAAGTGAATTGGGGAGTGATCGATCTACTCCTATTGTCCATTAGACATGGGAGACCTTGCTCAACAGTACAATTGTTGCAATGAGTGTCGCAGACGGAATCATTCATTTACGGAAACAATGAGGGTACAGTTTGGAAACTTGTTCAGAATCTCAGGAAAAGTATTCATCTCTTTAACCGTGGGAGGGTGTGAACTCTGCCCTCGGATGGATAGTTTGGCTTTCATACAAATCATTTCACTACATCCGAACTGGTGCCTACTGTAGAAAATAAAATAGTTTACATAATACAGGTGAAGATCTCGCGTTAAAGGAATTCACTCTTTCGCTTACGTGGTTACCACGGCAACGCCAGGCTAATGTAGACCTCCTGTTTAGTTATATTGTTAGGTTCCTTATTCAAGTTTTATTTCGGAAATTAATTAGGCTAATCCTCTGCAAATATCGAAGTTACTTCAATTTTCTTGTAAAATAGTTGTTTTTTTATTTGTATCGTGTTGATGAACTTCCGATTTGCAAAGTGAGAAAAACTGCCCTGCATGGTCCGCAAAACTCACGTTGTATTCAGCGACGAATAGTTCAGATATTTACCGTGAAACTATTTTCCTCAAGCCAAAATTACTACCGAATGGTAGGGTGACCGTTCTGTCCGATATCTGAAATCAAACCACCTGCACGGCATTTCCTATTGAAATCGATGGGACCAGGGAGAACATTTTTCCAAGGATTTGCTTTCATTCAAAACTGATTCTGGCGACAGGTTGTCACAACAGCCCAAGGATGCTAAAGTGGAGGTGATACGTTTTCCTATTTCATCCGGTGGGATATCTAGGAACATTTCACTGCTTAACTTACATATTTCCTCCTTTTCGCAAATCTACAAGTTTCTGATTCGGTAAATTTGTGAAAATCTCGTTAGATTAATTTCCTAATGCGTATAAGATTTTTATTGAATGGAAAAAATAGGATTTGCAAAATTATGGGTTCACGAGAAAATAAATTAATTTTTGGCTAATTGGTAATTTTCACATAAACGTACACAGTTAACAGATACGAACATTTGCGGCGCGATGAACCCGATTGGGTAATCGATGCTGTGTGTGAGTGCATTTCATGTCCATAGAACAAAACCGGTAGTTTTAACAAATCTAAATGGATTGAACAGAACACAGCGCACATACAAAATGACCCACCCCGAAACAGACAGAAATAAAGCTCCGGTACCCACAGTGCTACAGTTACTGTCACTGCTGACATAAGAATCGGTAATTGTCAGTTGTCCGATATGTTGAAACAGTACGAACAAGTCTAAACTGTGATGTCTCAGCCAACTGTTCGTAGCATTCAACCCACACCCGTAAATGAAGTTATTGCGCTCCCATCGTTCTAATCGAATCAATGTACCAAGGCAGACCAATATTAATTATCACGGTAGACGGAGAGACAGAATTTCTTTGGCTATAATTCTGGAATTTTGACCTAAGACAAACCACTTCGATGGTTTCTATGGTGAGTAAGGGAGAGATGGATGAAGGGTGATGTTTTTAACGTGTTGATTGAAAATAAAACATGCAAAACGAGAGCAGTTAATAATTTTCAATAAAATTTATGATACAAACGAACAGCCTGAGAACAACCTGAGAAAATGGGCGCATACAATCACAAGTAAACCGTAAGGCAATTACCACTGAGAGTCATTAAATAACGGTTGGGGTGTCATTCAATGTTCTGTCAACGTAAACCCAACTAGGACGCACCGCGCGGTAGTGGTTGTCAAACGGTAAAGGTCAGCAACTTATCACACCGGAGGACGTGTGTTCGAATCCCATCACCACCAGCACCTGACTCCCCGTTCTCCATGTGATGTATGGCAGCCTTCGAATAACCGCTTCCTTCTTCCCGAATAATTGTACTATTATGTATTCTATAAAAGGAAGTAAAACAATTGATTGATCATATGGAAGTAAATTCAAGGTTTCAATATGCGAAATATTAACAAGTGGTTATTTTTCTTGTTCCATAGTGTTTTCCGCAAAACGGGATCGATTAATTGGACCAAAAAAGAGAGAGAGAAATGTCACGGATTTTCATGTATTGCCACAGATTTCAGAATTAAGGACATAACAACGTATCCTCCGGTTTGCGCTTAAAGGGTTCATTTGTGAACGCAGAACTCGCCTCCCTGTGTTCATAATCATTTGACTCATTCCAGGTCCGGGAGAAGGGACTGAGCACTAAGAACGCATATTCTTACTACCAGAGGATGTATGCTCATGAGTTCTGAGCGTACGGGATTTCGACGATTTCGAGTGTTTTACCATGGTAACGATTATTTACAGCCAATGTGCTTATCAGTAGCTGCTGGTTATGTCTTGTTCCTCATCCTCTGAACTTCCTGTTTTTGGTAATAATGCCTAAGGCATTCTTTTCGAAATTACAGTCATCTATTTGACCCTTAACCGCAACCCACACAGAAGGACATACGCAAGCACGTTTTGAAGTTGTATAGATCTAGTGTATCATCCTCCATATTGTTTTAACCAGGAATTTCGTCAATCACGATCAAGCAATATAGGACGCTGCCACAAAAACCGGAAGGTCTTTTGTTCGAAACTAACCAGCAACACCACCACCACTTCCTCACTCGTTTGATTATCTTGGTAGCCGTTTGTTTAACCATGGGCCCTTTATAGACCAGTTTTCATGTGATGGTCTTTTTAGTGAAAGAAATCACAGGTAATATTGATGCAAAGCTGTATGATTTGAAATCTATTCGTTGTAAGCTGCTACTTTATTTTGAAAAGCGCAGATGTTTATGTCCACTTTAGAATCACTTGGTTTCCACTCGGACGCGTTATTCACGAACAACATTGAACATCAGATTTGTGAACATATCCATGAAAGAGAGCAAGCTGGTTTTTGACAAAGGCCATGCTTTCTGTTGTCTTATCAAGTCTACTTCATTCGGTACACAGACGCGCTGAATAAACAGAACAACTGAATGGGCCAAAAGCCATGCCACTCCTCCCTCAGTCGACGACCGAATTTGTTCGTTAAACTGGATTCAGTGCACAATTTGGCGGCGTAAACACTTCATCGATTGAACTCGGTTAATTATATTACAGTCCTAAGTGGTAAAACTGGAAAAAAGATGCGTTTTTTAGAACTGAACATATCCTGAACGAACAACAGATTGCAACAAAACTTTGTTCAACGGTTTGGTTGCGTCGCACAGATAAAATTGGCATGATGAGGTTTTGACTGGGAGATCATTCCACAAGAAAATTATGAAACGAAAGTATTATTTTTATCATTACCGAAACTCCGTTTATTTCTCACTGATTTGGCAAATCAGATAGGCAAATATGATAAAGGAAAACCGTTTATAACTGGTCTCTTTGTGTCTCACCCAGCGGGCTTGATACGCACGGCAAATAGATCACGTTTGACTTGATTGCTACTTATTTAATTTCTATCCCCCGAATCTATGTGAACGTAATTTGTAAATGGTTGGTTGAATTGAGCATCAAATGTAACCACGACTACAAGAATTCTGATCAAGTTAAGTCGTGTAAAGTCTTGAAAGGCCTTTTGTACCCTACGAGTAGATTTTCGGCAATTCAAGCAAGATATCTTGGGTTAAAGCCAAGTAATTGGAAAGTAGCTCAAGGGAGAAAGTGAAGAGTTCAATGCCTTCTTTTGATTACTCCATTATAGGAGAAAATTTCAATGTCGGTGACCCGATTTTCAAAATACTATTATATTACAGCAATAAGTGTGAACATAACGAGATGCCAAAAGTGTTGTTTTCTCATGGTGACCTGGTCCAATTCAAATACTTTTGCATTCTCAAACGCCCACCGGGATGAATGGCTCTGAACCCTACTTGACGAGCACTTGAACATGGTGATTATCACTGAACTAAAAGATCGCATCCGAAAATTGTAGTATTCAGAACAGTACTCGGCGCCGAATCAGACTGAACCCACACTGAATAATGCAAATTCAGGAAGAACCAAGACAACCTATGAATACAGTGAATTATGTGCAGAAAATCATACAAATAAATATTAATAACAGTCATTGATCTATTTATTCTTCGATGCCCAATCGAAAACGATATGGCTCGTTCGGTTGCTTTCTTACCTTCAGCTAATCGGAGTGATTCTACTTGAAACCACAGGATTGGTCTGATTGCCTATCTGGAAAGGGTATCGTGTCGGGTGCGTACTCGTTTCACGATCACCACGGAATGGCTGTATTTTGTGTTTGGTGAGGATTTCATCACTTGACTAAAAATACGCCGCTTGTAAAAATGATCGATTCTTTCTTCAGGAATTTTTTAAATCGAGATGTTGATTTACTGAATTGTATTCTTTGAATTTTATCAAAACTCAGGTTTCCCTCTCCTCTTTACGACGCATATGGCTTCTTTTGACTCAGCTTGGCAAGCGCTGTTCGTTGCGCATGAGATATTTACACTCACTCACTCAGAAGAAGAAGAAGAAGAGGTTTTGAATCCGGACTCAGAGTGGCATTACAGATTTCATCGGTAACTTGGTTTTTCAAATTCGAGAAAACTGTCAATCAGTCGATCAGAAAAATCATCTGTACAATCAAACGACATCACTCCATGTTCAAAAGCACAATCCCGTCCACTAATACACAGCAAACAGTTTTGTCTCAGTTAAATTTAGTTTCAGATAAATCTTGCGATGATGCGATAGTCGGAGATACAAAATCGCAGATAGAGGTAACATTTTACAAATAACGAAAAATAGATTGCTTTTTGGTTCATGAATTCTCCAGTTTTGATACCAGAATTAATTACATAGTCACATATATCTGGGTTTCAAGATGCTTCGCGAGGAAGCAAACATTTCAAACAAAAAATATTTCCATGCACCAGAATATTAGAATGAGATCGACAAAAATGACAATCCTAATCTGTGAAGGCAAAATAACGGGGTTCACACAAATGTCCCGCAAAAGGTTACGAATGGAGGGAAGGATACAGTGCCACAATTTATCAAATCCCATAGTTAGCTCGGGTATTCCTGAAAATTTCATTCGAATTCCTCTGAACAACAACAACAATTCCTCTGATGATCGTTGTCTGCGCAACATCGCCCGCGTATGGTGGGAGCAGCTCGTGAATAGCGATGAGGTCAGACTGTTGTGGCTTGTCTATGCGTACGAATGGCACGAGCGACCCTTGCTTAACCCCCAACGACAACGCGGAGAGAGAACACA
>UZAN01042153.1:9638-24567 GCA_900618425.1 Echinostoma caproni
AATAACACGGGGTAAAGAACGTCCCTTTGGGGGCTCTTACCCACGCGGGGCATGAGCAGATGGTCCGCTCTGTGGATCTATTGCTCTTTTGTACTTTTCAACGGTCGAATATCACGTATTTCATGGTTTTATAATAATAATAATAATAGGTGTATATTTCACGAAGCTCGTGAGACATGCCCAATACATGATCAAATGTTTTAGTGGGGATGAGTTTGAAGTGAATGCCTCAGGTTGTTGAGGTTTGTTCTTTCAAAGGAAAGAAACTACCGAAGACATGACGAAACGCTGCTGGGCTAGCGAAATGTCATCTCGAAAGAGATTACTAGGTGGTCACTCTTGCCTAAGGGGCACAGTTGTTTTTCGGTGTCTTTGAGGTGACAATCACGGCTTACGACGAAGGCTGGCAGTGAAGGGGACTGCTTGTGTTTGAATTTGACTGGGCTTGTGACGTGCTGAGACCATGACAACTCTCTGTAGAGGCACACTGGTAGTTTCTCGAAGATATCGTCCTGCGCGTGAAGTCTGTGCCAATCTGTTCCCAGTGCGTTGAAGTTTCCAGTTGTTATAAGGTGTGCGTTCGGGTTCATATATCTTAAATACTCAGTTTTTCAATCACTAGTCGCGATTCTATGGATGGGGGTGCACGATACACCACTCCTAGCACCAATTTCTCTGAGCGGGTTAGGGAATTTCGACCCCGAGGATGTCTATGGCAGGAAGGGAAGGAAAGGAAACACCACCTCACCTGGGCGGGTTGGTCACTTGTGTAGGGAATCACATCACCTGCTCGACTCCTCATTGATTCTATTCGGATCAGTGAAAAACCTGTGATGGATACTTTGCCATCGCTGTCTTCCGGAGTCAACCAGGTTTCTCTCAAAGCTGATGGGGACCGGTTCATTTCAGCCACCAACCGTTTTAGTTCCGGCATCTTAATCGAAATTCCGAGTCACTCGGTGGAGAGACATTTCAAAGTCCATTCATTAGAGATGAATGAATGTATACTTCACAAAGCCCAATAAGAGTGCAGGAAGCATGATCAAATGTACGGTATAATCATTCGTACAGAAAGGATTCCAAAACATCGAGGGGTTCTCATGCGCTCAGCAGAAATATAGATTGAGAAAGTATGATAACTGCGAGTATTAACAGATAATTGGATTGAGTACTGCAATCCAGATGAACCATAAGGTGATCAGTGTCGAAAAGATATATGAGAACGATGTTGGAATGCCGAAAGTGAGCAAGTGAATGGAATTTGTAAAAATAACAAGCGTTTGTCGAAAAGGGTGGTAAGAAGTTTGGAAATGATCGAGCGAGGAAGATAAGAGAGAGACCTTCGGTGGTCCAACGAACGATAAGTAAGATGGAAACAAGTAGATGTAGATGAATAAAAGCGGACAGAACAGAAAATTAATGCATGTAATAGTAATACTAATGACAATAATAATAAAGGTATATTTCACCGAACCCTGTAAAGCATACATAGGAATGATCAAATGTACAACATCATCAGTAGAGGCGAAGAACAAAAATGGAAGGTCGCAATGAACTGAAGTACAATTGGGAAACAAGGCGGATAAGGTCACAGTAAACAATTTTGAAGTTGGCAGAATGCTCTAAAATAGCATGTCAGTGGAAGTACGACGAAAAACAGGAATCTTTATACCAGATGAACGGTGAGGTCTTTGGACGTATGACAGTCGATGAGTAGAATAATGAGAGGTGACCGGTCTGTCGATGGACAGGAATAGATGGAAACAGGCACAAGAACNAACAGAACAGAAACACATTTATTCGAGTGCAACACATCTGTCTTCTATAAAGTCTCAATCAATCACTGCTTCTGGACTTCACCCAGATATGAATTTATTTGGGTTATTTAGGTTTGGTCTTCTTGACATGGTATTGATTACACGCCAGACACCCAACCTTAAAATACGTTATAGGTGAGGCTGGGGGTGGTATCCTAAGCCTTGTCCGGAATCCGGATGTATGTAGCCAAAACATTGGAAACAGCCGTGCCCAACAACCATCGCTGGAGTCAAGATGTCCATTGTGGGTATTGACCCCAAGCTTTCGGCAGGCCCAAACTAAGTAAATCTGGAATAAAACGAGATACTCGACAGTTTGTGGTGAAAACCCAGGTGATAAAGTGAGAGATGAGGAAACGGCAGCTCATGATAGAATGCAAACAGTGGATAATATGATGGGGGANTCGTCACGTCAAGTCAAGTCAAGAAAAGCTTTACGCGCCCAAAAGGTGAATTTTCACGATATAAAGTGTAATAAAATGGGTTAATAAAAAATAGCAACAATTGGACCAAGAAAACACTGAAACGTATTCCTTCTTCACGTAGAGCGTAATCACTGTAAATATTCCTATTCCATTAATCAGGAATACGGTTTGTTTAAACATAGAAGAATAGGAATTTGGGTGACTACGTTTGGAGAAGTATTTGCCATAAACCTATGTATTCCATTGGTCAAGCTTTGAAGCTCAACCAGTCTACTGATCAGAAGTTTAGACAGAGAACATGAACACAGATGCCTGATTAGCATGTGTCACCAGAATGAGATTTTATTAGAAGAGGGTAAGAGAGGGGATTTTGAGAAGGGCTCCTATTTGGACATCATTTTGGATTGCTTTGACTGTAGAGAAGACCCGGATAACGAAAACTTCTGTGATACGTTTGTCTTGACCCGGTGAAGAGATCGGGAGGACGAATAAGGCGGAATTGGGGATGCACGAGGAATCCGTGTTACACATAAGGACCTACGTCAAATAAACTGGAAGACTGTGATGCCAATGATCCAGCTGGAGAAAGTGAAACTGTGAGTCGGCTGAGTAGGTCGACCTTATGCAGCTTTGGTTTTGGAGGTTTCTTTGGATTGGTTGTAAGGTAGTAGGGGGTTATTGCTTTGGTGTCGGGGCGATTGGGGGATTGTTGTGCCTCGCCGCAGGAAATGGGATGAAGGCTTTGTTTATTCCTCGTGTCTCGAAGTCTTGAAGTATAATACGGGTGCGAGGATAGGTTCAGTGGTCCCGGATCTTACCGGTTTCCAAGGTTTCCACTGGTACTGCGTCCCGGTTTGCCGGATCCGGTAAAGGCTTCACTGCTGCGCTTGTTGGATAGTTTGAGTGAATCCGCGAGCTGTTTGCACAAGGTTACTTGAAATGGAATAAGCGCAGGGGTTGAGGTATCTGAATGCAGTGTGACACATTTGAAAGTTCAGGAAAATTTTATAATGCATGAATAACACCTTGGGATGCAGACCTGTTTACCTTTCAGGGATTGGACCAAGATAAAGTTCTAAACTCCTTCTGAAGGCGGATTTGGTGGGGACATTGATTACTTCTTGGAGGAGTTTATTCCAAAGAGGAATGCCCCTGTGTGTGAAGGAGCACTGCCGAAATAGTGTACGGGCATGAGGCCCCAAGAGTTTTATCCTATGTCCAGAACGATTATTCATACCATTGTGCATGAAGAATACATCGACCCTGCCGGACTCAAAGAGATTCTACAATATGAATATTTCACCTCTTATCCACTGGTTTCGAGGAGATACAGATTCAATACGGGAAGGAGTGTATAGTTATGGGTGAGGAACAAGCAATTCACAAGTTTTGTAACTCTCCGTTGTACACGATTCAGGACTTTACAGTCGCTTACCTAGCAGGAGTGAGTTGTTTGACTCCCATATTCTAATAATAGCATGATGTACGTGCTATAGAGAATCTGAAAGTCGGCTCTATCTTTTTTGGGAGAATGAGAGTTTTGAAAAGTTAGGAATACGGAAGGAGGATTTATTGGCTTTTTGTTGGTGGTAAGAGAACAAGCATAAATTTGTCAATCAGAAACTAAGAACCTTGTGCTGCTCTACACTCCATAATTGAGGAAGCGCTAGCCCTAAAGCTGTTTACAGGGACCCTCTCAAACGATGTGCTTACACATTTGTCGTCGTTTATAGGGAAGTCCAATCCGCGGATCAGTCTTTGACTGCAAACATTGCTGATTGAACAGCTGCAAGGTTGGTGTCCCAAACTGTCACATCGTCGGCATACATTGTGACGTTGACTCCAGTCCTGTGTGGCAGGTTATTAATAAGGTCATTATTATAAGAAGATGAGGCCAAGGACTACGGTAGAAATGGAAGAATCAGATGAGAGCGATGAACTTACGCTGACCGAGAAGGTGCGGTTCGTGAACATCTCGCGAAGTAATGCCGGGAGTCTGCAAGTGAGGCCGTATTGCAACGAAATGGTTAGTCTGCAGGCAAAACGTTTATTGATCCAATGGGAAAACAACCCGTGTACATTCAATTCCTAACCGCGCGACAAAATGATTCATGCCTCATTCCGCTGGTCAATCCCTGTTGGTTTTGGTCCGTGGCACACACTTTTCCTCTTCTTTTGCGTGCCGTTCTAACTGGTTTGACCCGATCTTAGCACGAAATGCGAAGATCGACAGTTCCGACGTTGCGGTATTCGGTAGATATCTTTCTGGCTAGATGCGGATTCTCCGTCGGGCTGTAATTGTCGGTTCGTTCATTTCGAATGGTGGTCGACGTTGTCTCGCGAAGTAATTCCAGCCGCCACGTCTGCGCATCTTGATTCGTTCACTAGCCGGGGCTGTCTTTGTATCACCTCTCATCACAGTATGAATACAGTTTATAGAGTAAAAGAGTATGGGGGACCCGATCAAAAGCTTTTGCAAATTCATTGAAAGTTGCATGGAGAATCAATCCATAATCGTGGGCTTCAGTTAGACTGTCCAGGACATAGCATATTGGAGGTGAAGAATCTGCTAGGGTGGAAGCCGTGTTAGGTTTGGGAAAGAAGTTGATTGTCTGATAAGTGTTTCAGTATTGCTCTTTTTAAAATCCGTCCGAAGACCTTGCTGAGCTTCCCAGCAAGGCTGATGGGTCTATCACTACTTTGGGCATGCTAGAATCCTTTTTAAATTGGGGTATGTGATGCCTCCCTTTCAGGTTGTAGGGAATATTCCATCATCCAGTTACTTCCGGAAAAATGCAGTATGGTAGAGTGCAAGGACCGAGTGAAGCTTGAACTGCAGGTGCCGCATTAGTCTTACTAAGTACTAGTGAGGTATTTTTACCTTCTAAAGCACGTTTACGCGCAAAGCCCTCTCTGACATGTGCGGTACTCAATCCCTTGTGCAGAAATGCCACGGCTTGGAAAACACTCAGTCGTTGCACCCTACCATACTACATTTTTCCGGAAGTGATAAGCAGGCTTAGTCTTGAAGTCTTGAGGTAGTACTTTGGTTCGAGGCTAACTTCTAGTGATCCCCGTTCTGTATTTGTATTCTTTTTTTGGTTCGTTAGACGAGTTGACTGGTGGTTAACGGAAAAAGGGTACGGGCTGCACCATGGTGCCGTTGAGTTGTGTTTGCATGCACTGGGAAAAAGTGAGAGGGGAATAGACAGAATGAGGAAGGAGACGTACAAGGGAGGTGCAGGAGGTGTAAGTGCCATCCAGAAGATGGAGGCCAAATATTTCTAGGGACTGATGAGCCATAGGTGCGATTCTAGCAGGATATTGAAGACCCTCTTAGGGAAAAATTCACAATCTCTCGTGGAAGTTTATTTCATCCTTAGAGTGAGTGAAATAATTGGAGCGTTCTGTGCATGTGTTTAAAGAGTTCCGTGGGTGTCCCGTAGATTTTTCCGGCTAGATCGCGTGAAGAAACAGTTCAGGTCGGGTTAGGTCGAGTAAGCAAGACTTGCGGCTGTTGCCAATGCCTCCAGCTCCTTGCGCGTGTGAGCTCTGATGCAATAGCACTGAGCTTCGACATTAGGAGAAGTTCTTGATTCTTCTCTTCGCATTTCTGGATGACGGTTAGAATAAGATTCGAACGAGATGTTGGAATGTCTAATCGGTAGTATCAGTAGCCTCCAGTCATGAATTATTGAGGCTTGAAGTATTACACGGGTGCGAGGCTAGGCCCAATAGTCCCGGATCTTAGTGGTTTCCAAGGTTTCTTCTGGTCCTGTGTCCCGGTTTGCCGGGTCCGGTCAAGGCTCCACTGCGGCGGATGTTAGATAATTTCAGTGAGTCTGCGTTCTGTTTGTACAAGAAGGTTGCCTGAAAAGAGGTAGGAGGAGCGGAGGAGGTGCAGTATCTGGATGCAGTGCGATGAATCGGAAAGTTCAGGAAAAAACGGAACATGGATAACACCATCATACTGGGAGTTGTTTACTGTTCAGGGATTAGACCAATATACAGTTCTAGATTCCTTTTGAAAGCGGATCTAGTGGAGGTAATAACTACTTCCTGGAGAAGATCATTTTAAAGAGGAATGTCCCTGTGGGTGAAAGAGCACTGACGGACAAATATACGGGCACGAGGCCCCAAGAGTTTTATGCTGTGCTCACGAAGATTATCCATACTAGTGGACACAAAGAAGTCATCGACCCTGCCGGACTTGGAGAGATTGTACAGTAGGATGATGTCACCTCTTATCCAACGGGTTTCAAGGAGATACATGTTCAAGACGGAGAAGCATGTAGGGTAAGAGGCGGAGGAAAAACCATGCACAAGTTTTTTCGCCCTCTGTTGTACACGCTCCAGGGCAGTACAATCGCACACCAGGCGGGAGTGAGCAATTTGGTTCCCGTATTCCAATGAAGGTCGAATGCACGTGCTGTAGAGAATCTGCAAGTCAGCTCTAACTATTCAGGGAAATGAGCGTTTTAGAAAGTTAAGGTGGATCTACCAGCTCTTTGTTGGTGCTAAGAGAACGAGGTTGACCTCGTCAGCCAGAAACCAAGAACCTTGTGGTGTTCTACATTCTCCATAATCGTGGAAGCGTTAGCCCTAAAGCTGTGTGCAGGGACCCTCTCAAACGACATACTAACGCATTTTTCGTTTTTTATAGGTTCCAGACCGTAGACCACTCTTTGACTGCACCCACTGCTAATTGAACAGCCACAGGATTGGTGTCCCAAATAATCACATCGTCGGCGTACATTGCGACGTTGACTCCGATCGTGTGTAGCAGGTCATTATTATATATCAGAAAGAAGATGAGGCCAAGGACGGAGCCTTGTAGGTTTGCAGTAGAAATAGAAGAATCAGATGAGAGCGATGAACTTAAGCGGACCGAGGAGACGCGGTTCGTGACAAAAGCGAGAAATTTGCCACTGAGGTCACATAACTCCAGCTTATAGAATAAGCTTTTGCAAAATCAATGAAAATTGCTTGAGTGCTTGAGTTAGACCGTCCATGACAGATAGCATATTGGAGATGCAGGATCTGCCAGGGAGAAAGCCGTGTTGAGTTTGAGGAAGAAGCTGATTGTTTGTTAAGTATTGTAGAATTGCTCTTTTTAAAACCCATTTGAAGACCTTGCTGGGCACACTAATCTGGCTTGTGTCTATAAGTATTTGGAGAGTGTCGGTCCCCTTTTTTAAATTGGAGGGATATAATACCCCTCTTCCAGGATGAAGGGAATATTCTAGCATCCAGACATTTTGGAATAGGGTGGAATAGTACGGGGCAAGAACCAAGGCGGCTTCTTTTAGCACTCAAGGGTGTATACCGTCGCGTCCCATCGAACTGAAGGGATTCAGGAATTTGAGTATTGATTCGGTCTCCCCTGGAAGAATGATAAAATGTTCTAATGGGGTCATCGCCTGAACCGGTTTCTAAGCGAGAAATTCAAGCCAGGCACGCTCTACCGGCCAGTGAGTAGAAGAGGTAAAGAAGACCGGAAGAACGCAAGAGTTGTACTTCATAAATGATAAAAAATAAGAGTTATTTTATTACAAAAGAAAAGGGTGAAAGGAAAAGAAAAACTAAGAAGGTATAAGAGTAACTTTCACATGAGGCTGTCAGGTTGGTCAATGGTTTACCATATACTGATCACTCCAAATCAGAGACTACATTCAGCCAACCGTCATCCAGCTTGTGCTTAAAGCTTATTACATTCGTTGCTGTGATCATTGCTTCTGGGAGTTACCTAGGTCTGAAGGGAAGAGGTCACGTCAGATCAGGTGTCACAGGACGGAAAAGGCTTTCGCCAACCAAGCGTCCAGATTCTTGCTTCTTGAGGAAGGTTTCTTCTCCAAAAGCTTCAAACTCGTTTCAGTCGCTGTCTTACGACTGTTCTCCAGCAGGAAACTGGTTCTAGCAGGACATCTATATGGAAGATCAGAAACAAGAAACATGTCAACTCCAAACAACCTCAGAACCAGCTGCTACACTACATCTGGATGAAGTTGGGTCCAAACCATGTCTAACTGTCTCTTGATGTCGACTGATGAGGGGGTCTCTCCAGGTCGTTGTATACTATTCATTTAATTGAAGAAAAGTTTTTCTCTTCCTGTTGTCGTAGCACCAGGGGATCAACGGAGCCCATTAGTGCAAGAGGCTGGACTAATTGACACGCCGCCGCTACGTCTTGTGAATCAACCTGACCTGACCTGACTATGGTCGCTGATTCCATCTATCAATCACGCGGTTCATGTGAAGGTTAAACCGCACACCGAGGATAGCCCTTGGTTTTAAGAGCTTTAGACTGTCCCCTGGTGACCTCAACGGGCGTTCGAGTGAACAAACTTTCGGCGCTTCCGGCAGTGAATCCTTTCATTATCCTAAATGTTTCTATGAGGTCACCCCGAATGTTTGTTCTTTACATAAAACAGAGGTCTAACACCTCGTGCCTTTCTTCATATGACTTGCCCCTCATGCCCGAGTGGCTAACCTTTGAACCTTCTCGGTGCACTGGATGTCTTTCTGCAGGTAGGATGCCCATGCCTGGACACATTATTCTAGATGTGGTCTCAACAGTCTCTCAACAGTGCCTTATACAGTGGGATAAATACTTCTGCCTTTCGAGTGGTCAGTGTATTTCTCACCTGGAGTAGTTGACCTCTCGCCCTTTGTGCAGAGGCTTTGCACTGTTCGCCTGGCTTGTAATTTTCGGAGACTACTATCCCTAAATCCTTCGTTTGGGCTACGTGCGTTAGTTCGGTGGTTTCCGCCTCTGTGCTCCCTCTAATTGGATCGCTGTCGGTGTTCAATATGTGACACTTTGACGGGTTTCGGTCCCACATCTGAGTCCAACAGATAACCTTTGTTAGGTCTACCTGTATTTGGTCTCGCGAGCCTGAGTTAGCTAACTTTATACCGTCAGCAAACACGAAAGTCGGGATGGACAAAACCCTAGCCAAGTCGTTGACGTACAGCGGGAAGTGTATCTTGCCTAGGACGGAGCCCTGTGGCATCCCAGGAAGGCCAAAGTTTTTGAGCTATTTAAGAAGTAATCGGTGATTAACCGAATCGAAAGCCCTTCTATAGTCCAAGTGACAAACTTCGACCGTTTGGCCTTCATCGAACTTCCTTATGATCACACCTAGGAAGCACAACAGGCTGCTGAGACATGACCCTCTTTGGAGGAACCCGTGTTGGGTCGGGGATAGTAGGTTGTAGCGCGCAACGTGCTCACCTATAGCGTTTCTAGCTGCTGTCTCAAGTCCTTTACAAAGGACACTAGGGAGGTTTACTGGCGCTTTTCGGTCACCAACCTTGTGTATCACCACAACTTTCGCCATCCTCCTGTCTTTCGGTATATCACCGAGTCTTAGCGATAATTCGTATATTGTACACACGGAAGCCTCCAAAATTTCTGCAGGCGGCTTGACGATGACCGGATGAAGTCCATCACTCCCCGCTGAATTGCCAGATTTTAACTCAGTGAGTATCTTCAGATAGAAAGAGAAAACGATCAATCGCAGAGGTGGACGCACAATCGTGAGCACACAACCGAAGGAATTCCGGAAGCATGATTGGCCTGTGGCCAGTACCAGTCCTGTGCAATTTGACCTGACCAGACTTGAACTTGAGCTCTGTCTACATGTAGATGGCTCATTGAAGGAGCTTGTCCCTGTGGCAAAGTGAAGGGTAGCTGCGCCCATCATTCACTTCATAGACGCTTTCAAAAAACGCTTTGATTATCTCGCACTTCTCTGCCTCCGACGAAACTTCTTCCCCTGCGTGGTTTTGTAGGACCCAACAGATTGCCTTAGGGTAGCCTTCAATTGTATATACGCGTGAAACCCTTTTGGGACTGGTTTTAACTTGCTGAGCGATCCTCAATTTATGTTTTATTTTAGCTTCTTTTGTAAGCTTGTTTGCTTAATTGCGGGTCATTTTATAGGCGAACCACCTGTGCTTCCCTCCGAAGTTTGTATAATCCCTCCAATTACGCCCCCTGAAAGTTATCGTTCTCTTTATGGGAGTTATCTACTACGCAGAGCCTTGAGAATTTTTGTTCGGTTGCAATGGTGCGTACCTGCCAGTGAGCTCTACTAGACGTTCCCGAAGTACGTCCCATTCCTCCTCAATAGGTGCGTCCTGGTTAGGCGACCACCAAATGATTGAATCAGCCTCTTAGAGTAAGTCGAACATATTCGACCGAAGTTCCTGATTAACTTGGAGGGGGGCTTTTCCTGATTTATGCACGTCCTTAACGTGAACACACTATGATCGCTCTTGCCCAGCGGGACTTCTACAGTCACCTCGCTAACGTCGTTCTCCGCTCGGGTAATTACTAGATCTAAAATGGACGGTCCCTGCCCACATCTGAATCGAGTTGGCTGTCGAACGTGTTGATCAAGTGCCTGCTAGTGGAAAAATCTTAAAAATTCCTCTTCAGAGGGACTATCTTCTGCGTCAGCGTATTCCCAATCGATTTCGGATAGGTTAAAATCACTAACTATGATGGTCTTTTTCGTTTTCCCAAGTAACGCGCTTAGTGTGTTTATCAGCTGTGTGTTCTCTTCTGATCTAGTTGAGGGTGCTCTGTAAACTCCAAGGATGACGGAGTGTCGTCCCCGGTTCCGAATACTCATACTCTGGGAATCTGCTTTTCAGTTCGCCCTACTTGTTTCTAACCATTCAGATGTTTGTATACCATGTTTTCAAACTTCTTTTTCACAATGCTGGGGCCTCTGTGTTTAGGTGATTTCCTTTATGGTTTCCCTTGGGTTATACAGGAAAATAAATCCCCTCTGAATAGTCGTATTTTCAAAGGATGTAGATTCAGTTGATTAGGCCGGATAGGATAAGGTATATCTGACAAAACGTGTTCTAGTTAGGTGTCCCTTCAATGCATACGTTCTAGTGAGTAGCGGTGGCGAATGGGGCCATAATGTACAATTTTCTAAAAGCGAGTATATGTTTGTTCCAAAGAGGAAAGGAAAGTCCTGTTTGGTCATGCGCGGTACGGAGTGTTTATTAAGGTTTAAGGTAAGAAATGTGGATTCAGTGGTTTTCTCATTATGGGCAGAAAACGAGAGAATGCTATTCAGCCAGAAACCGAGAATTTCGTGCTGATAAAACTTCTCGATTCTGTTTGAACTGTTCACCAAGAAAGGTTGATCAAGAGGGTAACTAAAGGATATGCTAGCACATCTTTCATCACTGATTGGTGCGCTCCAGTTGAATGAACAGTTTGTGTAAGAGTGAATCGCCGAAAGCTATTTGGATGCGCTTGTGCTCTGGATGGTGACAACATCCGCGTATATGTTTTCGTCTTGAAGTCTTGATGTCTTGAAGTATTTTACGGGTTCGACGCTAAGCTTAATGGTCCCAGATCTCGGATTTTCGGTTTTCGATTGATGGGTAATGCCCGCTGACGAGAATTTGAGAGCACGGCCCGCTAGTCGGGGTGATTGAGATGGGGATTCGGTTTATTGAAAGAAGGAACGTGAAAGGGAAGATGGGAGGGGAAGGGTGCAGTATCCGCTGGCAGTGCACAACTATGCTTACCTGGATAGTGAGCAGATTTTTACATGCACGTAAGTAAAATTTGACAGAATGCTCGTTCAGAGATACAAAGGAGATTTACGACGCTTTGTTTTCAAAAGGGTTTTCAGTTTTTTCATTTTCGTTTATCTTCTTTTTTCTTTTTCGTTTGTTTTGTATGCACAAAATACACAACATCAACAAAAATTATGACTCAATGCAGTTGGGATAAATGTTTTGAAAACGAGAACGTGATAGATAGAAAGGAAGATGAACAGATCGAGACGGAGCAACTAATTAGAGTTGATGGTAGCATGTTTAAGACCAAGGAAGATATCGAGCTTGTGTTTGTACGTGCTCTTTGAAGGCGCGTAAACAATCTCCTGCGGGAGGCTGTTCCGTAATGGAATGGCTATATGGGTAAAGAACCAGTGGCGAACTCGGGTGCGGGGCCAAGGCCTAAACAGCCTTTTGCTTTGACCACGAAGAGTATCTTAACTACATGGGGTGAAAAACTGGAACATGGAAGAGACCTGAGACTGGCTCTGTGGCTGCTCACTGAAATCGTTCGAGGGAGTTACGATCACCCACAAGCCTAGAGCACACTATTTGGGCTCCGTATTATAATAGCAGTCTTACATATGTACAATATAAGAGTTGAACGTCCTTATCAAAGCGAGGGAGGGAGCGCTTGATAAAGTTGAGTACCCCAAAAGCCTTTTTTGGAGCTTTTTGTTGGTGGCAAGTAAAAGATAGAGAGTTAGTTAACCAGAAGCCAAGGAGCTTATGCTGGTTGACAGTCTGAAGTAGGGATGTGTTGCATACACTGAAGGTGTGCGCGCAACCTCTGCCAAAGGACATACTTACACATTTGTCATCATTTAGTGGTAGGCTCCAGTCTGCTGACCATGCTTTGGTGATATCCATGGCTGCCTGCACTGCTGATGTTTCACTCCCCCAGAATGTGATATCGTCAGCATAGATAGCAATGAGGACTGGGATTTTTTCCGGGAGCTCATTTATGTATAAGATGAAAAGGAATGAACCTAGGACGGATCCCTGGGGAACATTTATTGTCGTCAGGGAAGAGTTGGAGAAAGACATTCCTGCTCTAACCGAGAAGGAGCCCGAAAATAAAAAGCTGCCTAAAAGATTGGGAAACCTGCCGCTAATACCATACATTTCCAGCTCGTGCATTAGTGGAGAATGCGGTACTCGATCAAAGGCTTTGGCAAAATCTATGAAGATTGCATGTGAGATTTTACCATCATCATACGCCCGGGTTAGATTTTCCATGACAGCATATTGGTTATACAGGATTTGCCAAGAACAGAGCCTTGTTGAAAAGGAGAAAGAAGGTTGCTTTCCTTCAGGCTTTCAATAATGTCTCTTAATGAGACATTTAAATATTTTACTGGAAACGCTTCTTAGGCTTGTAGATCTATAGCTGCAGGCGTGAAGCCGGAGTCCCTTTTTGTAGATTGATGATATGATTGACTTTTCCCGGTGATCAGGAAATTCACCTTTATCTAAGCAGTTCTGAAACAGCCGCTCGTAATGTCAGTACAGCTGTAATCTCTTCGAGTATTCTGGGATGGACCTCGTCTGGGCCCATTGAACTATACGGGTTTTGCGACTTTAGAAGTTTGAGTACTTCTTCGGTCTGAACAATGAGGTGCTCAATGGGGCTATACCTAACTTAGGCTGTAGAGCAGGAGAGAAAGTAGGTGGAGCGAAGTTGAAAATATCTTGGAAATGAGTTCGGAAGGTATCCGCTACCTCTTCAGATGAGGTAATTACGGAGCCGTCAGGAAGATTCAGGGCTAGAGTGGAGGAACTACGATACCTTTTATGGTGGAAAAGTTTGAAGAGGCAGAAGTGGTTTCTTCTTGCCCTGACCAAGATGTCTTTGGTTGCCAATTGAAGGACTCCCTAATCTTAATCTTGCATAGGTTCCGGATATGTTTGAATTTATCCGCGTCACTATCCTAGTTTGTGAGCTTGTACCTTGCAAACAGGAAATTCCGTTCGTTCAGAAGTCGAAGTATTGAATGTGGAAGAGGAGAGCAGCATTTGGTTGGGGTGAATATTTTGGGAACGAACAAGCATTCGCCTGTTCGGAGTATGTTCTCAATTTGATCATTGAGTCCGTTTGTTTCTGAAAATAGGTTGATGGAAGTCAGATTTGCTGCAAGGATCTCTCTTAGAGCAGCGAATTTGGTCCGTTTAAAGGACCGCAAGGCTCTTAGTGCTTATAATGAACGATGAAGTCAAAGCTTGGAACAGAATGGTTACTCTTGCCAAGTGGGAAGAGAGTGTAGACCTCGTTGATTTGGTGCCAATTGTTCGTTATCAACAAATCGAGTAGAGAAGGGGACTGGCCCGGGGGAAACCAGGTGGAGAGTATACATGTTGATGCCATGAGCTCTCAGCAATAAGGTCTCGAAAGGGCTGATAAAAAAAGATATCATTGGAGTTTGTCCTAATCCAGTCACTGCCTGAAGCGTTTAAGTCATCGGTTATAAGGACGTGTGTAAAAAAGACAGCAAGATCGCAGACAGCGAGGTTGGTTTAAAAAGGTATGTGCCTGTGTCCGGTCGTTGGTTGGGGAGTGCTGGATGACTCTTTATACCAGGGAATCTCCGACGGATAGATAAATTTCCAATAGAGTGTCTGCCATGAGGGTGGAATTCAGGGGAAACTAGACAGCTGGAGGAATGAACTGGCTCAAGTACAGTGCGATTGCTCCATCGTTTTCAATCGTCTAGTTCGTCTCACCTGTGACCTTAAACAAGTGAATTCCCTCTGACCCCGTAATGCGGTCTGATTGGACCATATTCCGCGAGCGGCGGCGCTTAAAATCTCTCACATCAGCACGAGACTGTCTGATTACCGGTTTGTATATTTGTAATGCTCTTGATGTTACGTCCAGTCCATCCGAGTGCTGATAGCAATCCTGCTACACAGTCGAAGTTCACTAAGCCGCTTGAGACTCACAGCACTAAAAACAGATGTGGTTTTTGGCTCGGGTTAGCTAGGCAAGCACCAGGTGCCTTGCTGCGGCTGAACCATTCGACCGATCGATAAATGAACCCGATCGGTCGTGTGATTTTCCGGCCGCCACAGGAGGAGGATAGGTTCGGAATCCGATGC
>UZAN01042154.1:1949-20478 GCA_900618425.1 Echinostoma caproni
CCTTAAGTTAGGTAAGGTCAGAGTTTCTATCCGTATAAGGCAGCAATCGTTTGCCATAAGGGTGGTGAACGACTGGAACAGACTACCCAATGAAGTAGTCAATTCCAGCTCGGTGAAGAACTTCAAGACCCGCCTGGACGCCGTATGGCAAGGCCTTTTCACCTAAGGAGCCGCCTAACCAGAGTGATTGTCCGGAAGCTCCACTCCCTCCTTACACCCGACCTTCTCTCACTTACTCTCTCAATCTTTAGTCATTACTACTACCTTCTATTCTGTTCATACCATATCTCCATGCCGTCACCATCACCTGACCACCTACTTGCCACTAGAACTTTCTTTCCTTTCGGCCGGGGTTGTAACTTGGTTGATGCCAGTGTCAGGGTCTGCTGCCCTACTTCACTTTCCTCTCGGCCGGGGTTGTAACTTGGTTGATGCCAGTGTCAGGGTCTGCTGCCCTGATCCATTAGGCGTGACCGTAATGTGGCGCGAGAGTGGGAGGTCAACACCCAACTCACCTGAAGTTTTTGATTGCAAAATTGAAGAAGAGTCATCTCCTTCTTCCATCTATCGTAGTATCGGGGGATCCCTGGAGCCTACCGCTGCAGGAAACTGGACTAACTGGCACACCGCCGTCAACGTCCTGGAACTGAACTGAACTGAACCTGACTTGAGCTGACTTCAAGGTCAATAATAGCGCGGTTCTCAAAAGTGCTAAATCGCGCGGAAATACGTCATTCATTGCAATTCTGTAGATTTTGTAGAAGACGAATAAAAATAAGTGAGAATTTATATTATTCTATGCAATTATTTTAATTTTGTATCAATTGTTCACATATACATTAGATAAAAGGAATAGGGTCATAGTACTTTCGATTTGAAGATATATCTTCGATATATATATATATCGATATCTCAAGATCTTGGGATCTCAAGATTATTCTCGAGGGTCATATAAATTTATGTTGCCTTCTACCTTTCATGCAACATACACGTATACGTATGCACACAAGTTCGTAGTTAGAGCGCTAACAGGCGGCTTAAATTAGCTGCCCTGTAGAACATCTCGTTTTAGTTTTCCGCCTTGTACAAGGTGACGAGATATCCATAATAAGCTTGTATATTCACATGGATTAAATATTTTGCCATGGACGTCAGGTAAGTTTTGCTGACTGATTAGACCGCACTTAGTCACTTAATTAGGACAACGAACATAAGAGTTATTCGATGTAATTAACTAATAAATAATAAATAATAAATATTTGTGATAAATGCGTTCTAAAGGTTGATCACTGTTGAGTTATAAATTTAGCTGATGAAGCTCGTCAGTAGCTCTTTGTAGCCGATCGATGTACTACCTGTGTATTTATATACATACCCTGCCAGAACCATCGTCCTCTTGGAGTCCCATTTGAGTTCTCTTAAAGTCCTAATAGAGTCTTCTTAGGGTCTTGTTGCACCCATATGGGGTGTCTAAGAGGACCTCCCCATTTAGAACTCTAATGGAACGTCTCTTACAGTACTGTAAGGGACTCTAATGGGACTTTAAGGGACTATAATAGGAATCTAAGAGGACGATGGTGCTCACATAAATAATTTAGAACCCCTTAGCAATAAACTGAATCGTAATTTAACGGAAGTTCCCACGGTTCTATCGGATACTAATCAGGAGTAGACTGTTACTCCTCACCAATTTTCTTTTATAGCAGCCGGTAGTGCACAAGTTCAATTGATGTTAGCACTAAAACGGTCGCAATGTCGATATATCCCAAATAGTAACATGGTATAGACAGAACACAGCATAATGGATGACGGATAATTTTATTTCAAGTAGTAATAATCAATGGTCAAGTTCTGATACCACTGGCTCGTCGGCGCACAGTGGCACATTTTCTTTGTAACCCTCGCGTCGGTAACATTTTATCTGGATTTTTGAATCCATCTTTGGATTCCCTCGTAAATCTTTGAGATAGTATCACCGGAAAAATTCTGGTCCATGGCAGTGTCTAAAAAATGACAAAATACTGATCATTCCAAGATAAGCGCTTACCGACAACCGCCCGTGCTATGCTTGTGTGCTCCAGGGATACCTTGTTATACTTTTCCTTCCAGTTAATCATGTTTGATATGGAAGGGTACAGCAACGCATTCATCGCGTGTCGGATAAACTCGGCAGCTTGTCCGATATGTTTCTTCTACGGAGTTTGAGTATAAAATATGAAAAGCGGCGTACCATTTTATTGAAGTAATTGGGTTCTTTCAGTTTTTTCTCAAACAACCGAAATTGTTCCAGGTTATTAGCTGGTAGCATAAAGGGCACCTGGTTATTTTCGGCCATGGAGACATTCATTACAATCATGTTGGCCTTGATAATTTTCTGCTCCTCTTCAAGGGCTGTTAAACAGAGTAGCATTTTTGCAAAAATGTCTGTAATTATAATTACAAAATAGATCAGCAGCTTACCTTTTATTTCTGCCATTTCCTGATGATGGACAGTGACCGTCCCGGGTTTAGCACTAAAGTATATGGAAAATAAATAATGTTTCACCACAGTTAGCACCTCATACTTCCATGCCTTATCAGAGGAGAGGGCATCGGCGTCGATTTACGCGGAATTTCTTGATATGCATCGGGGCTGGTAATTATCCTGTCACTAGTCAAAGATTGAGTTCATGAGATAATTTACGAGATGCGTGGTACAGTTTGGCAATGAGAGGCAGCCAGCGCACGTACACGGCTCCGGTTTAACCACACTACAGACAGACAAAAAGAATAACCTCTAGGGCCTCAGTTTTGATCCGCGTTTACTGTCATCAACCCTAATTGCCTTGGATAAATAATTCGATTTATACACATGAAATGTAAATCAATATATATATATATATATATAATAATCTTACATTTTTCTTTTACCGAAGTTTTCCATAACCTCGGTTGCATCCGATGACGGGAGGTCCGTCTCTGTTTGATAGCTGCTGTCATATAATAGTCTTGTTGAAGTCATCCACAACATCCAATTAATGTTAACAAAACCTACCAGTCGACCGCAGCAACTTCCCAGGGTATTGTTTACATGAGTTTTGAGGTCCAACTCCTTGTAGAAACAGGACATTGTATCGCTTGGTTGCCACCGCAGGCCAATGGACAGTGCCATGGACATGATACTGCGACTTGTGCACTATTGCAACGAAATTGTTGTTAACAAATTCAACGATTTTGAACATATGCAAAACGAATGGCTTTAGTTGTTATTTTTTGCCGTATAAATATTATAAAAGGAGGAAAAATGAAGTAAAAAAATCAGTTTATTTTGTAAATGCATCTAAAGGGTGTACAACGAGAATAACCACGGGGTGATTGGTACATATAAAATGGTAGCATTATACCGAGATGCGGGAATATGACATCTACATAGAGCAAATAAATATATACAAGTGTCTTGAAGGGAAAATGCCACTGTAGAAATCTGTACAATGTTCAAATGGTGCAGAATAAATATGGAAATCGGTGATCTGTATAATCAGCTCCGGTTTATTGTTATATATGACGCAGTTATCTATAGAACGGTTACTTAGTTGCAAACTGCATTCTTTACAAAACTCTGAGAGGGAAAACCCGGTTAAATGATACACCAGCATCATCCTAACATCCTTCGGTATTCGTCAGTCATATTTTAGATTCACAAAAACGACGGAAGAGTTGGGATACCGGCACAGCTGGTGAATGAATGAAATTCATTAGAAGGCCCGAGTAGGATTCAACTGGAAAGGCAGAGAAGTTGCTAATAGATCCGAATTGCTGAGCGTCATCAGGTAAATGCGATAAACTATGTACATTATGTACATATTCATTAGCACCACAGAGATCACGGAATTCTTTAGGAATTTCATAAAATTTAGAAAATATATAAATTTTATAGTAATCTAGCAATAATTGGAAAAATAAGAAATAAAAGGAAGTGGATAAATTAACACAATTAAAATATAAAACATTCAAAAGTTCATGATCAAGTAAAATAAAGCTCAAATATAATAGAAACTTCCGGAATTCTGTAGCCTTCCGACATTCGAAGTCAGGCAAATCGCGGCATTTACGTGGAAAGTCAACAGGTAATTGCCGACTAAGTCTTTTGAAAACTACATTCATTCTGCAGAATGCAGATGATGGTAAGGGAACAGAATGATAAAGAGGAACAATTCACCACAAACCAATTAAACGTTTCACAAGCCCCAGACACACAATGCATTTAATTATGGGGAAATTGTGTCACCATGTCAATAGGCAGCATATCAAATGGAGAATTGCCTACATGGTATTTTTTTTCTTTCGCGTACGAAGAGAGAAGTCCGTTCTGAGGGGTTTCGTTTCGATAGGGAACGTCATTTGTCCACAGCTATGTACACTGGATACTTCTCAACGATCGCAACTGAAGTAGCCTGAATGTTGGTTTACCTATTTCACGAAGGCACGGGCAGGTGCGTTGCACACTGTGCTGTGCACCACAACGGGAATACGCCTACAATCCGCGGTAAGATGACCCAATTCCAGCAACGTCTTCCCGACGGATATGAACTCTTTGAGGAATGTGTGTACATTCCTCGGTTTATGGTAACTAAAAAATAAGCCTACGAGGAACACTGAAACATTCCTATCAACAAGCCGGCATACAATTGTTCAAAATTGCGTTCTAGAGCTACGGAACAAGGACTTACCATCGGCGTTTACTTGCAAATGGATTTCTTGAAGATTGGTTGAATCAACTGTTACCAGGTTATTTTCCAGGCAAGAAGATAAGCTGAAATGGATGTAATCACCAACCTCCAACTTGATAATGCTTGTCATCCTTGGTGTTTTCATCAGTGTTCGACTATCTCTTGGCAACTCTGGATATAAAAGAACCCATTCTCCAAGAATAATGTTCATGCTATTGACATTTAACTTTACTTTAATGGCGACTCTTGATGCCATCTCTACAGTAGTGGGCACTGTAGTTAAAATGACTGGAACAGCATCCAAATTATCTGAAAAATGTCAAAATTACAAGGTTATGCAAACGATTTGACAAAAGCACCTTGTAAATCATCTGCAACATGGTTTTCTCCTAATTCTTTGATATCTGCAATTGTGCATTCGCAAGTGATGCTAGTTGATGCATATGAATGCGCGTACAGGGCAACATCAATCGCTGAAAATTATTACATTATTCCTTAAATGTGTTTGACCGAACTTTTGACTCAATGGTTTACGAACAACTTCTATTTAAGCACTGCGTTCGGCTGCTAACCGAACGAGGACACGTCTTCTGGTAGCCCAAAGCGAAGACCCACGGGGTTTGTAGACAAACTTGCTGCTTTAGGTAGATATGCACAATGCCGCGGGAACTTAATTAATAAACAGATGTAACAAAGAATGGGTGATAGCCCGAATACGGACACCAGATGTCTCGGAGGACACTAAATAGGAGGCCAAAGTATAAGCCAAGGAGCTTATCCAGCCTGTTGATTGGACATTAGAAGTTGAATAATCACAAAAACTGAGTATTCTGTTAATACAAAACTTTATAATATCTTTATAAAGATGCGTCTGCGCTTATAAATACATCCCAATCTAAACATGTGACCATATGATGTTTGATTGAGTTATGTGTGATTCATCTATAAGAGAAGAATACAGGAGATATCCCTGAAGTTCCTGTAATTTGAAGTGGAATTTGTTTAAAATCGATTTTCGAATACAACTTTGTCTTTTGACGGCTCATTTGTAGCTTAGCTTAAGTGACGAAGAATACACTTCAAGCTGATAACGTGCTACTTTGAACCTGGGTGTCCAATAATTATGTTTGTTCGGATACCAAAAGGACAGTTAACAGGTCACTCAGTGGGTACTCTTGGGACTGCAATCTGAGAGTGACGCGCTTTACCTTGGCGTTAGCAGCATGAGCCTCATGATGCATGAACGCTCAGCTGGATCCCAGATTAAATTATTGAAAATATCCGTAAGGCAAGAAAATTATCTCTTGGGTATTCATTCGTCCAATAAGATGAAAAAATTCGTTGAAGTTAAAATGGGTATACGTTTTTGTTTTGTCCACCGGTATTACCCTGCTAACAAAAGTGCTCCTAGATTGCGACCTCAGTGCTCCCAGATTGCAAGAATTGCACAACCCTGACTGAACGAGCGACCTTAGAAATCGGCAATTTTTCAACCCTAGACTACGAATACCAGCATATTGTAATAAACTAATCTACCATCAAACTGACTCACATTGTACCTAACCGCTTTCTCACAGTGCCTCTTATTGTTCTACCCTATATGCTGTTTCCTAAAAATAAAAGCTTTCTTGATGAACTAAACACTCAAGGTTTCCACTCAAATTATGCACCTAAATTTTTTTCTGCCGGTAGCAACGAACAAATAGAGTGAATCATCAATAATTTCAAACAAAAGAACGAAAGGAGGTTTATTTATAAAAAAACTTAACGAAGAGCTGTAAAAACAGCATTCCTGATTTTTCATCACCGTAGTCTAAATAACGATTTGTGTGCAAATGTTTGCACAAACCTTTGAATTAACATTTACCATTTTTTTGATTGAATTTCAACGAATTATGTTTGTGCACGACATTTGAAAAAATAATAATAATAACAACGTACATTATGTTCACGTGGAAACGGCATCAGATAGCAGAACCATACAAAGAAACCAAAAATCATCATTCAAGTAAGATGCATACTCATTATAATGCATATACGATGCAGAGATTCATATACAATTTATAATGATGTATACGTTTGGTAGAATTAATTAACACCTGCCCATTGTTACTTCCAAAATGGGTAAATTCACTAATTTTAGATTTTCATGAATCCAGTACCGGTTAAACAGACGGTCGAATTGGAGTGCAAAAGCTCTTTAGATGCAGGATCTACTGCACTCTCCCACATTTGACTCACCGTTGATTGCAATGTATTCAACCGAAATAACAATGAAAGCATTCATCAGTGTACCCCTAACATTCCACATAATCTAAAACAGCTTCTCTGCAAACAGATCATGGTTGATCTAGGAGTGAACATGATAAACATTCTGACTTACATAGAAAAACAACTTATTAGCAAAATAATTAGCTTTATAACTAACTTTATTGTTCTGTCACAGAACACCGCTTATAACGTAAACCATCAACAACAACATCTTCACATGTTTTGGCGCAAGGCATTTTATTCTTTGAGGTTTTTCGTTCTTCAGTAGCAATAAATTCATTAAATTTACCATCATTTAGTTACAACATAGTTTGCGGACTCAAATATGGTTATAATCATGAAATTATCGTCCTACTAATTATTGGGTTGTTGGTATTTGTTGACTGTTCTAAGTGCTGAGATCTCAGGTTGCAGTTCAGGACACTCAGTCGGCCAAAAACTAACAATTGGCGACAAATGGTCCGTTTACTTATCCAAAGAGCCTGTATACCGATTGCATCAGGAAAATTTGATATATTAGAAAAGATCAGGCAAAAAGGTGAAAGATCACACCGGAAGGGTACATGGAAGGTCAAGGTCAACATTACCACAGCTCAAATTGTGGAGGAGCAATGGCTTCCCACCAATAAAACAATCATCATATTGGGAGGACATATAATATAATATATAAACAATATGTATAACAGAAACTTTCAGGGTTCTGGTTGTGTGATTTTTCAAAGTTAGCAAGGTAGCCAGAAACATTGTTCAATGCTTTTATTGCACCTAACTATAGGCAGCATCATCATTATAATTCTCATGTTGGGCCTTCATTAACGAATACACAAACTATATATAACAGCTGAAGCACGAAAAAGAGAATAAGATCATGAGAACCTAGAAGGAAAAGATCATTTCCATTATTATTCTAATTCAACTTCTTGTATGCTGTTGTAGTTTTATCTTCTACTTCGCAAGAGATGACATAGACACTGAGGTACTGTCCCAGATTAGACCATGTTGGGTAGTATGCAATGCAAAATGCATCCCACTAATAAGACTCCAGAATATTGCTGGTTTATGAAGGATTTTTCCCCAAACGTATATGGGTTGTGTCAATTTTCACCTTTCAACTACATATTAGTAATCAATTTTGAGTTCTGAGTTCCCTATTTATGATGAGAAATTAGTTGTTAAAAGAAGCGCATGTTATTCTTTTGAGATTCAACGAGGGAGAAAGATAACTACATCAATCCGGGGGGTAAAGACTGATATAATAACATATATTTATATATTATGTTATACTTTATCATGTAAACCTAACATAAACTGTTAAGTTTGCCTGTTTCACCATTTCAGTTTTCCTAAATTGATTGAAGCTGATATGATCCGACCTTTACAATATCCTTTAGCTGCTGTTCATCCGGTAAAGTTAGGATAAGCCTGTAGATTTGCATGAACACTGCGCACAATTAAATTAAAATAATAAAGGGCGATAATACCTACCTGTGTAATACCTAAGGGAGAGAGTTTTCTTTGTGTGTATTCACTCACCTGGAAGCAAAATATTCGCGATTATCTACCGCGGTGGGATCGTCCTATTTTAATACACAGACTATAAGACAGACGGTAAAAAGCTTACAGTATCTTATTAAAAGCGATGGTTTCAATGAATAGGTAAAATCTGTTATTAGCAGTAAACACTGAGCGCTAAAGCCAAAGAAAATAGATCAGTAAACGTAAAAGTATTCAAGTGTTTCGTATTGTTCATGACTTTTGGTTGTCTTTTATTGGGGCTGAATGACTACCGCGGGAAACGAGTTAAGTAGTAATAACATATAAAACATTTTATGCAAAAGAATATATAAAATATATAAATATATGCAAAAGAATAAAATAACTATTTCCGACAGGTTGTCTTCTTTTAACTAGTAGAAGTACTGGGGTTCAACTGGATGTAAAATGGTAGTGTACGTTCAAATGCGACAATTTTAATTTTTCTAGCGAATGACATTCAGTTATAAGTTCTGTAAGTGATGCAGTGACCATCTTGAAAGTCAAGATATGATGCCATGATATTTTTATCAATGGCGCTTTATATCGGATAGGGTAAAATTGCGGGCAACTAATTTTCTTATCGTAGATTATGTAGCTATCTATAACAGTTTGTTTTTCTGTTTTTTTTTAAACGGCAAAGTAAGAAGTATGCTAAATTCTATTTTCTTTTTGCATTTCCAAGTCAAAACAGCTTTAAAGTTTTATTCGCAGGCGTTTGAATACTACCAGCTGAATACTACAGACTTTTAACTTAGGGATACTACGGAAATCTTCAAAATCACATCTTTAAGCTGTGATAATATTCCTCTACCTTGAAACGAAAGATATCACTGTGTTTGGCAATTTTCTGTTATAAAACAAACAAGGTCAATGGTTTGTGTCATACGTTTCAACCTGCGTGAATGAATTTTAATTCATGCAATGAATATTATCCCTTCATAAAAGGAACAACTTAATGACAGTAATTCTTTGACAAGTTTTAAGTCATGCTGCTTTGGTGACTCGCAAAACGAATAGCCATTTTCATTATTCGAGATAAATATTCGATTTATTCATTTATCGTTTTTTAATCAAAACCTTTGCCCCTTGCAGCAGTCAATTTATCGTAAACAGCATACCCAGTTTTATGAAACAAAGTACCAAACATGAGCTCAATATTTAAAGGGGTTTACGAACACAAAAGAAGAGTTTAGTTACTCTCGAATTAGGTATTCAAAGTAGTCAGCTACGCTATTTATCATAGCCCAATTGGATAGTTTATTCTCCCCCGAGTTTGCACAATGAAAATAAAATTTTAGTTTTTCATGAAGACTAATCTGTTTCAATGACACCTAGCACATCAAAACCAGTAGAACTTAACTTTAGTGAACATAAAGAAAATTTAATAAATTGGATTGGATGATTCAGATAGGTTACAAATAAGGGACATGAAACAATTTCTAAGGTATTTAGAAACAATCTTGCCTAGATATCAATATAGTTAAATTTCGAGTTACTGTCTTAATGGTAACTCAATTTACTTGCACATTTACTACGATTACGAGTAATATAACAAATTAACAGAATTTTTATGAATAATTCCGAAGAACTTTAATAATAAAGAAATATGTTTTGGGGTCCCAAAGAAGAAAAATACGATAAAGAGGTCAGATTTGAAAAAAGTATAAAGGTAAACTTCTGAAATACTCATCAATTACGTGGCTTTCCTTTTGTCCAAAATCAACTTTTTCAGTCGTGGCCTGTCCAGAGCATTCTTTAAAGCAGCTTGCAAAAATGAACCTCTGTTTATTTTTATTGTCCGAACATAGGAGAATTCGTTCAGCAAAGGATTCCTTTCATGTTGAAACGTTATGAAAGTTGTCATGAAACAGCCGAAGTTTTGACGATCAGCTAATATTTTATTCACGTATGTAAAATTTTTGGATATTGAGGCATCTTTAAAATTCCCTACAATATTGTGTTCAAAAGCATAAATTAGTCAAAAAGAGTGACCAAATTTTCATCAGACAAGAGTTTAGGTAATTTTCTTGATAACTATTTTATAGCGACTGAGTATAGTGAAATTCGAGATAACGCGTGAAAGTTTAAAAACACAATTTTGTACTAATTGGGATTGTACATTTGCAACCTACCTGAAACTCACAGGTTTAGCTGTCAATTTCAGATTCTATTTTTAAAAACAAATTATCAAGATTATTTTTATTCGAGAGATAACAACACGAAGAAAACGGTTTCATTCATAGACTTCTCTCTCGCTTTTTGTTCTTACAAAGCATCTATTCTAATTCGCTTATTTCACGAACAAGACAAATATAAATGTAACTGATATATTTTTATGCACATTTATAGCTGATTGGAAGTAAACAAAATTTATATCAAATATCAGTTAAGTCTGCATGCATACTCCTGAATTTAGATTTTATCTAAGGGCATTTCAATTAGGAAATATATACTATTAGTTAGTAGGCCTTTTCGGTGCTTTCGAGCCCGATAATTATTCAGCTGCTTGTCAATGTGAAATATGTTTTATAAAGTTGTTGTTTGATAATTAGATTCTAAATTTTAACAACGTAGTCAGCATGTTACTAAAAGCTCCCTTTATACGCCTATATTATCCAAGTTGTGCAAAGAATGTTTCAATAAAATTCATCACTATAATAGTTTAATGTTAACTTCGAGTACCCCAGGGTCACAAATAAAATTAAATTCTTCGTTGTGTTTTATCAGGAATAAAGAGATGAATAAATGATAGAGATGTGTTTTCTTTCCGATGAGTTGAATGGTGAACATGGTAAATTGAAGAACGTTTTTGTTTTGATGCCGGAAATTACAACAATCAAAATCCTATCCTGTTCGCTTAATTTGAGCTATTTAGCGTCTTACTGATTATTGCAATAAAAGCATAGATTATTATATATGTATATCCATACATAATGCTTGAAATGTGAAAACAATTTCTTTGAGTTCCACTATTTTTTCACCTAATAATTGAATTGGTTTGAGTTAAACAAAACTGAAACTAATAATACACTAGTCATACTCATCAACGACTCAAAGAAGACTTCTGCATGGATTTCGTTCTGCAAGTGATAACGTTACTCCTATAATTATCACTAATAACCGAGGCAATAAAAAGAACTCTTTTAGGTGCATTTTGAATTACCTAGCTTCAACAGATAAACTAGAATAATTCCTCATATGCTTTTGACCTTAAGTTGAGGTAATATAGTTTTATTTTTAAAATAACCTTTCTTTACCTTATCCTTTTTCGCACTTGCGTTTAGTATTGCCGATAATTATAAAAATAAATAAATAAATAATTTAAATTGGCTATCTTTCAAACGCCATTTTCACGTTCAATTCTAAATTTATCCAGGCCCCTATCAACTCGGGAAGCAATGAACTCTAATTTTACTTAGAGCCCATTACTAATGCATATCCACTGACTTATCCGGGCTCTGAAATCCAAACCAATTGCATGGAAGATGTGTGCGTTTTTACTGGGCCAAACAGCTCATATTGGAGATCACCAAAGTTATTAATTAAGTAAAAGCTTTGATAAAGAAAAATGGAATTTGGTAAATATAGGAAAAAAATGATTTTGTTGGAATAAGGTTCTGAAATTTTGGGGTTAGAGGATTTGCATAAAACCAAACAACCTCGATCAAATTGCTAATAAAGAAGTTTGACATGAGAAACTTATGACCCATATAACGATGAAGATAAACACGAATTAGAACAGAGGCCCCAATATAAGTTCTTCTTTTTCACAATGTTCTACGCACGGCTCATTTAGAACGTTTTGGAGGGGCCTTAGGACAACGCTGGCTAAAGGAAAAATGCAGAAAAACAAGAAATACTTCGTATAAAAGTCTTCAGTTACACTGAAGTAATGAATTAAATAACAAATACCAGCCATCTTTGAGTAGTTCATCATTTGTTCTTTATACTGAACACCAAAAGAAAGCTGGATTTGAGGAATAATGAACAGGGAGAAAAACCCATTATTGATGTCATCATTTCTGAATAAAATGTTGAGTGTAGATGTGCATTTTGCTCCCTATCCTGTGTATTGGCTATTTTATTCAAAATGGATGCAAAGTTCAATTTCTTGAGTGTAACAACTTTATCAATGTTCAATGTTCAATGTTCTTCAATTAGAGGCAGAGGGTAATTTCCCGTATGAGCCTCATCACCACAGACTCGAAGATCTCATTCATGATAGATCTGCATACCACATTGTTCGCAGGACGNGCTGTCGAGCTTCCTCTTGAACATCTTATCATCATCATCTTATCATCTTATCAGGCTTCAACTGCGGGTTTACAAACTCAGAGGAAAACCAGTGCAGTGACGAATAATTAATAATTTAGACAGCAAAAATGAATGCTTGTGGGTTATCTCGTTATGATGCAGAGGGGAATATTTCAAGCTTATCGGTTGCAAACGGTCTTCCAATGTCAAGTTTTCCTCTCTCAACAGACAAGTTTTGTTTGTTCAACGGTTCTGAATAAACTGAGTTGGTCAGCCCGTTTTCTTGTCGGGATTATTAGAAGCCAGAATGTCTGGCAAAACAATCCTGCAACTCGCTTCATCAGTCAGTTCATCAGAAGCTTTCTGTACATGACTGTTGGATGAAAAACTAGAGACCATTACGTCGTCAAACGACAGTAATACCACAATGGTGAATTGATGTACATACTGAAGAATACAGGAACTAATTCCAGCCGTAAGATGTGCAAAACGCTGAAAAACCTACAAATTTGGTGAGGATTTTGTATTTGTATTTGTATGGTCTTTTGTGTGAACAGATGTCCGCATTTCAGTCAAAAATTACACCTCTCATCAATAGAAGGGAAAATGCAAGCAAAATATTTAACCTCCAGGGTTACTGAGAAATTCTGAAGAAACGCGCTTTCGGGTTACAAGGATTCTGGCGAGATAGGGAACTGGGGAATTTCTGTAGAGGTTAATGCAAGAGGGCAACAATCGATATGTGGAACGCGTAGATGTATGAGAGCAGCATTTGGATAGATCGCCATGTAAGGAATGATTTGAGCCAGAGAAGATTTTCTGTGCAAATGTTTCACATGCGGACAAGTGAAGTTCAAGCAGTTTTTTAGATAGCTCATCAACGGGTATAAAAAACACACGACTGACGATCGACAAACCTCGGCGAAGAATTTCGAAGTCTTTCTTGAATAGACCAGCAAAAAAAACACCGGAGAACAATGAAGAAGAACGAAAAAAACATTGATAGACAAAAAGTGAAATGATGTTTTGCTTTGCATTGAACTTCCTAAGTCTTCGAAGCTGAAAAGGAAATCTGCGAAGTTTCTGTAAAGAGTTGTAATTATGGGATGTCCACTTTAAGTTAGTGTCAATTGTAACTTATAAATAAATCACGGAGTCTACTATAGTTAGGGGATCTGTGTTTATGGCACAGGGATCACGGGAATAAATAGATCAAGATAGAGAAAGTGCATTCGAAGCACTTGGATAAATTAAGAGAGTCCAGAAAGAACGGAAAATTCGTGAGTGTGCAACAAATTGTTTGAGAAATTTAGTGAGTTGTCAGGTACAGAAATGGCTTGACAGAGGGCTTCGTCGTTAGTGTATTTAAATAATTGGGCTAGAGAACTCGCTAACAGACCACTGATGTAGGTGGAAAACAAGAACGGAGACAATACGGCACCCTGTAGCACTCCCGAATTGTTCACGAATGGTTTAGACGTTTTCCTACCGAGCCGAGTATGCAGAGTTCTGTTTGTGAAGTAATCGACAATCCACGCCAGTAGGTGCTTGTGTGTTTTGAAAAATCAAACTTTCGTTTACTTACTAATTTTGTTTGTTACAATTCCTTAATTTCTCATAAGTGAGGAGGTGCTCAAAATAACCAGTTTGTTTTTGGAAATTTATTTCCTGAAGAACATCAAATCCTTAGCCTCATCCATATCAACTTTTGTGATAGCATCCTGTTCTCATTGCTTTAAAAGTGTAAATATAGAGAACTGTAGTCCAAGTTGAGTACCTTTCAAAAGAAAAAGACAATCAGAAACGTGAAAACAGGTTGCGAATGAACTAACACACTTCAAATCAGATAATCATTTTTTGCTGCAAAATGGAATTAAGTTTAAATGTTTTGCTGACAAGCTTTGCGAAACAGATTATCAAACGATAATTTCACGAGGAAAATGTTTGCACAACGTTAAGTCTTATCTATTTACTTTCTACCCTCGAATAATGCTGCATTTCGATGTGAGGAACCTAATCTAAACAGCAGTCCAATAAGGCTATCTTGGCTGTTACCGCTGTACAAGTATAATGGAACACGAAACGGCTCCTAAGAACTGGTCATGAGATGCATTTGAAAATGTTGCAATAAACCCGGATTTAGAAGATGACCGTTTATTGTGATAACTTGTTTGTGTCTTACAAATGTTATCTTTCAGTTTTCACGTGATAAGGTCAAATTGTGCACATGTGGATGTTGTTTACGTCTTGACTTATCTGGAATGCCGCTACTTAGGGTTTAATGAAATCTGTTTTTAAACTACAGTTTTCTACAAAATTTCTAGAAACCCAGAGTTCTGGAAAAGTTTTAAATAGTTTTGGAATGATTTTAATCCTAAATATTTGATATAACCTCCAGAGCTTACCAATTATTACTATTGCTCATTGATGTAAACCCAAGAATTGATCATCAAACCCACTGACAAATAGACGAAGTCGTTTTTAAGTTTCCTCCATAGAACTTCAGCCAATCTTTTACAACCCATAGATGAAGGTTAGTCATTTTATCACTTACATATATCTAAACTCCGACAAATCCAAGGTAGCCTATACATATAAAAGTCTACAGGAATTTACTGATTCTGTATACTGATGACGTTATGACGATCATAGTCACAATGTCATAGGATTCTATTAGGACGAAACACATTACAAATAAATTGCTTTTTATACCATAGAAGTTCTATTCTAAAGAATGTTTCATTTTCCACCTCTTGAATGAAACTCGAGCTAACTTACAGAAGATATGAGAATGAAATAAATAAGTAAATCATTCCGGGAAAATTTTACTTTCAGGTCTGAAAAATTCAGGCATAAACACATGTGTCTTGGAGAACGGACTACACAACGTTCACCGGTGGAGTGAACTAGCCATTATAAAAACAGGACTGTGAAAAACATAGGCTCTAAGGGAACCGGGTAATCCCTGCCGTTCATTAGACATGTAACGACAGGTTGTGCAAAGAGAATGAATTTTCTGGACCGTATATGGGGTGTGAAAATAGGGTAATATAAAAATTATCAAATAAGCCAAGAAAGAAAGATGGATTGGTGCTACCAACAGTTAAAAATTTTATCATCGAGGACATGGGAAGTGAAAATTACCAAGAATGCGGAATTGCTTTTTAAAATGTGATAATCTAGGCTTGAGAAAAAATAACAGATATTTGAGGCTGAAAGCATTTAAATCAGCCAGGGGTTGAATCGCGATTCACGGTGGACCCAAATGCATCAGCCATGAATAAAGATGAGGAATGTAGGCTATTTTGACGAAACAGGAGATAAAAGGGATATCTGAAAGAAATTTGGGTTCACTTCTACAAATTCATGAGGCACAAGGGATTGTAGGAAATGATGCAAAAAGTGGATGTGGCGGTTAAAATCGCAAACGTTTGGGGGAGATCATCAGCGACATCTTGTGGGTGTAAATGTGTGTAGTTTTATCTTTGATAACCTTTGATAACCGTATCTCTGAGACACAGGGTGGTGAATCACCTAGGGACATAGTTGAAAAGATGTGGTGTTGCTCCGAGTGAATGTAAAAGTAGTGGTGATTGGATTGAAAAGCAAAATCTCCAGGGTTTGATAATGGTTGTTACCAGCTGGTCATTATCCTTCATTAAAGTTGATCTCTCTAGGGAATATAACCGTTTTCTAACATACAGTGAACCTTACTGCGTTCTTTAGTTAATTTAAAAATCAATAACTGTTCGCCCGTTTTGTTTTGAACAGGAATCATTTGTTTACTGCGTACGTTTAGGACTAAAGGTTAGACATTCATGAGGAATGCAATCAATTCTGTTCCGGTTATGGGAGCGTATGTATGCTTCTCTATATATCTCATCGACCGGTGATGTGTTTATTCAGCTGTAAAACACACATATTACCCCCAAACAGTAGGTTAGTGGAGCATGACACTTATTCAAATGCATTCCTTTGGAGCTTACTAAGAGATAAGCGAATTGTTTTAAATAAACTGGAGGAATGATGCATAGTTGCTGTATTGGAGTGTGTCTGACTGACATTTGGTATTAAATTTCAAAAGCTCATAGATAGTGATCGAGATTTGTTCCATAAGGCAACGCGGTAGATTGGTGAAACACCAGAGAATACCAAATTTAAAAGTTGGTTGCACTCATATAGACGTTTGGGTTACCAAAGGCAGGCCTTTCAGACAAGTACTTTTGCCATACCCTCGAACCGAAGAAGTGAATAAAAACGGTGACCCACTGAAATTTATTGAGAATTTAAGCTTGAGACAGATTCCATTAGTTATGAAGATGCGAGCCTATTGACGGCAAATATTATTGGGTATGGGAAAACATAAAGGAAGAGTTAGGGGATGAGAGTGACACTTGATTGACAGTGAGCGGGGTCAGAAATAATTCTACGCGCAAACGTGTTTTTGCCTACAAAAATGATTGGTTCAGAAAACCTTTTTGAATAATTCTTTGGGAGCTGTAAAACCTACAGAACTACAGGCGATCGCAAGCCGACAGCGAAAAACGTTGAAAGCTTTCTCTAGAAGACTGTTAAAACAAAAAAAACATGGAAGAGAACAAAACGGCACAGCGATAGACAAAGAATAGAACTGCATTTTATTTGCCAATAAAAAACTAACCTGATCTTATTTGAATTTTTTGTAGTTATAAATAGGAAATGTTAGCTCGAAGTCCGGATTGATGGAGCATAGTAAATAATTGAAGCGACTGACTGCAGAAAGGAATTTTAAGTTGATGATTCAATTATCATAGGAATAAGTAAAATTAGGAGGGTTGAATTTGCTTTGGGAGCATTTTGATCAATTTACTTTTGATACAGCTTAAACACCAAGATCATAAGTATCAAATAGATTGCTACGACAGTTGGTTATGTGTCCATTTCAGGTTTTTTGTGAGTGATATTTATTATCTTTTTATGAACCATAAATCGATTCATTTGTGCTAGGCCCTATGGGACAAGAAAGGCAACCGCTTGTAAGTGCTTTCCATGATAAAATTTTAACTATGACTTGGAAAAAAGAAATTTCTGTAAATGTAATTGCTGATGCAATGGATGATAGTGTCACTAATAAATCACGGAAAATGTCGAAAAGCCAGGTGAACTGAATACGTGCTCGCACAATCACTCCTCCGGCGGTTTACATGTTTTAAGTTCAATGAAGTGAGTGCAGTTCCATTTTAAGTGCAGTCAGGTAGCCACGCCAGTAGATGCTTCAGGAAAGCAAAACTGTCAAGCTCACGAAGGCGGATGGATCGTGGAACACAGAAAAGGATAGGTGACAGATCAGATAGCACATTTTAAATCAGATGTACCAGGGGATCTAAACACCTGATAAATTAAAAAAAACACTACAAAATTCTTAATATTTGGAATAGGTCAAAATGCGTATATTTGTCAATCTCATAAAATTATTTTTCTATTTCGTGTTACGCGGCACACAGATGAATGGTTCTATATTCCGCATTACTGTTCTCCTTTCGTTTCTCTATATAGTGCCCAAATATTCCAAGTTACCGATCAACTGATACGTTCATCAGTTGACTAGTAGCCAATCGCTTGATAGCCTCTGAAAACAAAAAGATGTTGCACAAACTGTCTACAGCACCTGTAGCAGAAAAACAAAACAAAAAGAAAGATGAATCGAGAGAATCACTGTGATCTCATCCAAAGGCTTAATGTTCCCCATAAAACAAATTTTATTTTGTTTTCTAGTTTGT
>UZAN01042154.1:21228-32418 GCA_900618425.1 Echinostoma caproni
AGGGATACGCATGTCTGTCGAGCGGCAAAAACCGCGAAACCGGTCATGTGCTTCCAGGAAAAATTTTCCAGTCTTTTATATACTATTTACGGTTACTATCATCTGACTCACCCACAAACATCGAATCATAGTACTGATGCATCAATGGACTGGTTATAAAAGAGCTGTCCAAACAAACTTACCCGGTTTTGCAAACGAAGTTGTGACGAAAATTCACTTCCTGAGTACAAGGATATGAATGAAAATGCAAGAGACCATCGAATACGCATGCTTCAAGAGCGGCAAAAAACCATNTGAAACCCATCGGGAAATTTTGTCCCTGTCATTCTTATACTACTTATTTTAAAATATACATATACACATATATAATGTTAAGGCGTCGCTTAAAAACAACAGAATTATCAAACTAGGCTAGCTTAATAGCCAGCAATGGTTGACCAAACTTGGAACAGTCTCCCTTGCTGTGAACTGTACTACTGGAATGCACTTTTGGCCTGAATGGGTTTAAGGGCAAAATTTACTTCGCACTGCAGGACTCTGTAGGCCCAGGGATCGCATTTATAAGTGCTGCGGGTGATGAACGAGTTGGGAGTTTTCAATCGTTGGTGATGACAAATGGATATCGGTTCAACAAAACTAAGATATCAAATGATCAACAACAATACTTATGGGAATATCCAGCATTTTTTCTAAAAGGTATTCTTTCAGTACGAAAGAACTGCGGGCTTGTTTAAACAACTTCTTGATTTCTGCAAAGGTGATATGCAACCGAATTTCAAATCCACTGTAACCTTTTGAAGTTTATGAAATACCTATTAATTGACCAATAATTAATTTAACTTGAGTATAAACCGATTGATATTATAATTGAAAACATACTACTAGTTTGAGAAACTATCATTGTATTATTCTAGTTTGATCATCAACGGTATTTGTCTGAATTTGAGGAAGATAACACGACATACTAATAGGACATCGGATGGTTGGCAAAGGGTAAGGGGGAAAAATAATATAATAACAAAAGTTCATTTTCCTGTAATCACCGCCCGCCAACTTAATCAGTTAATCATTCCGGGTACAAACATCGTGAAAACATTTTCGGTTTCAATAACCTCCCCCTCAAGACCATTTGGATAAGTACTTCTTTTCAGAATTCTTTCCAAATATTTTTGATACATTGACGCAATAAACATTGCATTTTTTATCGATAGGCTCAAGTTTAATTTCTGTGTTTCGTTTTATCGGGGACTCAATCGCTTTTTCCGATAAAAGCTAGATTCAAGGGAAATAGGCGGCCTGGTCACCTTACCTTGTTTTGTGGGATTGATTACACAAACATCGAGATTTATACTACTGATAAGAATGGTAGTAGTCAGTTTTCTTTCGGTAAAACTGTCTATAAAATACCGAAATTAAGATGGCTCAGCCACATACGCATTCGTCAATCAGTTCCTATTGATCGTTCAATCACGTGATACAGTTAATCATGACACTAACCCATACCCCTTCAGGCTGTTTTGTCTGGGACTCCGGTTGACCTAGTTTTAGGTCATCGTTTTTCGATTGATCACGATCATTCATTAAGTCGTTAACCCGGTTCCGATCAGCATGTTGTCTTGTGTGTTCTGGTTTCTTGTGTTGGGCCACGAGCCCCTAACAATACTGTTCATTAGCGTCGCGAGTGGGATTCCCGAATACCGGTACGAAAACTAATGTGACCGTTTTTTTCGCATGCAGTATTCTGTTCTATTGCTATACGCTCGTCAGGCATCTAAGCCTGTATTTCCCTCGAATACACAGATGTATAATAATACCACAACTCAGGATACAAATATTCTCTAAATATAATGTGCACCTTGAGTAGAAAAACTGAAATCACAGGTTTGCGCAATGTATCCTGTTTCATTGCACTACATCTGTACACGTGCATTCGGCAGCTTATGTGACCAATAATATATATATAGTCAGAAATTATAAAATCATGGGCCTATAAAGGTTGCGGTCAAGATCACTCATCAAACACATTTTTTACCAAGATAACGCCAGGGTGAAACATCTAAAGCCGAGGCAAAGTCAAACACCACAGATCTACGGTTAGCCAAAGCTACGATAAGAAGGCATTCCACTACGATCTATGTTGTCTATGTGCAACGGAGCATAACGTAAACCAGCCAGATTGCTTAGCAAAGGCTGTAAAGACATTGAGAGACTCCGTTTCCCACACAACATTAAATACATTTTTTCATTAAAAAACAGAAACATTCAAAACGAAAGCGTGGTCACTGCGGATGTTAATTCACTTTTCACCAACGTCCTACTTCTGGAGACAATCGGAATTATTAGTCAGACTATGAGAGAAAAGAAAATTCACCTTGGACTACCAGTGGAAAAGCTAAAACTGATTTCGCTGTTATATAAATAGCATAGGAAATTCTCCTCCCATCACTGATGGATGAATTCGTTATAGAAAGTTGGCTAGAGCTCATTTTTTGAGTCATCTTGAACAGCAACTGCGGGATGAAACTGAAGAGCTGAGCCTGTGCCACCAGTGCGTTGATAACATATTTTTTTATATTTTTGACACAAAAGAAGACGGCGAGAAGTATTTGAATGGTTGAATAAACTTTAACCGAGCATAGCATTGACGTGCCATGATGAAATGCAAGTCTGTATCGCTTATCTGGATGTGGAACTTCCACGTTGAATGGATAGGCAAATGAGACCATTCGTGTACCAAAATGTTTCATGGCCTGGACAAAGTTTCCATTTTACCGGCTTTACTGTAATGGGATATAAACTAGATTTAGTCCAAAAGCTTTCCTCTAGAGCGCGACAGATTTACGCGGAAGATACATTGGATAACGAATGTGGCACGATCAAAAAATGTTTAGTTTCTAATGGATGTCGACAAAGGGCTAATCTCGAAGCACTTGCAAATCAACCATACCCCAGAAAGGAAACCACGTGCCGTTAAAACGAGTGTTTCTGCAACTGCCCTTTAAAGGTAAATGTATCAATTGGTCGCTTGCAAAGCGCTTGAAATTGGTGGTTCTGCACGTACATTACGAAGCTGAACCCATCTTTGTTTTCATAATCACCTAGTTGCAAAAATCTTCGGTGAAAAAAGACTGTTTCCCCACATCAAGTATGACTTTATCTATCAATTCAGGTGTGAATGTTCGGCCATTCGCATTGGTAGGCAAATGAGTTACGAGCACCCTAGCATATCCCGGTCTGGCTTCAGGAAACAATGAGTGGGATATTTGGAAGTACGAAATCATTGATGACCTGTGGGAAACTCGTTTCATCCATTGCATAATAACTGGTCGAAATGAAGCACTGTTACGTTGCGAGACGCGTCTCGAACCCTTGACAACTAAACAACTCCAGGTTTCTGAAATACGCCGAGAATCTATCCATTCTGAATTATTATCCCTAACTGCTCAAACAGTTTGAACGGTTTGCCCTTCTGCTTTGGTAACAAATGATTTGATGAGCGATTTTGATCACAATCTTCCTGGGCCTATGATTTTGTAATTTCCGACCATAAATTAATAATCACATAAACTGCCGAATGCACGTGTACAAATGCAGCACAATGAAACAGGAAACATTGTACAAACCTGTGTTTTGGGCTTCTCCACTCAAATTCATTACGGAGAAAATGTGCTTCTAATGATTTTTATTATTGAATACTTACTAACTAACAAAAGAATCATACACGTAGATTGGCAACAGTTTCACGTAAGAACTATCTTCAATTAGAATCCAAGATACATTGAGTACTGTTGAATTTCGATAAAGATTCATTCTAAATGTTTAGTAGTCAAAGTTAGATTCGATAATCACGGTAGGCCATCTAGTCATGATTGAGCGGGAGGCTGGCGTTTTTAGGATTTGAATGGATAAAACTCCTAAAGGAAGTCAGATGGGGATAACTCAGTTCTGTGTTTAGGATGTTCATACGAATCAAAGAAGTAATATTGCCGACTGTCATGTAGTGGCGAAAACTAATGAAATCATCAAGGTAGACCAGGGAGACTAATTTGTGAATAGTACATTGGAATCAGAAAATTGCCCCTGATAGACAGAGAAACAAAAAGCTTAGTTTTTCTCTTTTATTTGTCTTGGCTCTCATATCTGTATGGAACTACAATCTATTTAGAATTCCAAAGATTACCTGGATATTTAGTGGTGCTTGTTTGAAGTACGGATACAGAGGTGTTGATCTATGGTTCCAGTGAGTAATCGGATAGTTAATGAGCCAAAGTTTATTATAAGTATTTAGAAGCCCTATGATGAAGACTAGGGTGACTTGGAAGTGCTTCCACTTGGGACAAACTGCCTGAAAACGCGCTGTGTCAGATAGTTTTGAGATAACCCGAACTTCAGCCACATCATCAGCACATTGGAAAATCTTGGCTGTAGGAATTAAGGATGGATCATTTGTGATTGCTAGAGAAAAGTGTTTGATATGTTAAGCATCCTGAAGAAATTTCGACTGATCTCCAGTTCCGTTTGATTTTTGTTCCTAAACTCTTCTTAGAAAGATTATTCAATTATGACGAAGATAAAATGAGTATTTGATTGGTGAAAGCATAATTTTTCCCTTGAACTGCTTTTGAGTAAAACTTTTCAATGGCCCATTTACTCATTTACTCCACTCACTTATTCATTACTCTGGAATTTCCGATAGTTTTCATTAAGACCCAGAATGACTAAGTAATCCTGGTGCTTCCATAATAAACTTCAAAAATTCTTCTTCCTCAGACAGCACAATGCTGCTAGAATCAGAACTAGTCCCTTACCCTTTTAAGGTTTTAATTACAAATTTATTTTCAATCGATAACTTAGAAATTATCCTGAATTATAGCCTAATGCGATACAAAATCCTGATCGATGCGATAATCTGTTAGGGAAAAGCAAACTATAAATCGATCTTACTCAATTTGATCAACTTATATAATCTCTGGACTGATAGACTTGATAAATTACGGTTTGATTTGACGTAGATCTTGGTATACTTTATTACCAGTTCAAAGGCGTTTGATGGGAATTTGGATACACTAATATCAAATGAAACACACGTTTGTTGATGGTCTCCTTAACGGAGGCGTTGGAATCAGTCAGATCATATAACTCGTAAATATACAAATAGCTAAATATTTTCACGTAATTCATTTTTCAGGACCATTCGATATGCGTGAAATTCCAGTATATGATCATCTGTACGAAGAGTGTATTATCGAGGAAACGGGTCTTCATAAAAATTCTTTGGTGTGTCCGATTTACATAGGTATTTCACTGAGTTTATTTTAGGAATGTGGTGTTAAGACTGTTTTTACTGACTGTTGTCAGATGGAATAGAAAAACTGCTTAAAATGCGCCGATGTGTCAGTAAGGACTTAGATGTATTTTCACCTGGTTTGTGTCGATTACACTTTTCAGTGAAATAATTGATAACTACATAAAAAAACAGTTATAGGTGAGCATGGAGTTCAAAAATTTCTGATCTGCTGGCCAAAAACACTGAATCGAATTCTTAGAACTCTGTTAGTGAGGAACATGAAGTGATTGAGGGCAATTGGAAGCATTTGTAAGAGCATAGGATTAGTCTTTCCAGTTCAGTCTGAAGCGGCTGATTTTACTGGAAATAAAAGTAACTTACTTTGAATGTCAGCATGAATAAAAGCATTTGCGTGCGAATAATTGATACTGACCTTCAGCAATTTAGATCAAAGCACCTGCATAAAAAAGCCTTCACTACGGAAGGTATCACCACAACCAGTGTCATGATGGCACCTGAGAAATACTGAATGGAATTCATTATGATCGCCATTAAGGACCGGTGTAATTCGATATAACATCTGGCTGACATCATCATTCGAAAAGTTTTGTTCAGCCCAAAGTAGCATCAGCATATTGCACTCAATGGTTTTTCCACGAACCTTTCTTTTATACATGATAGGGTCAATGTAACCAATGTCTGTTATTTTGGGTCTGCAAGATTTTATTAGTTTAGAGTATTTTAAATCAGCTATGATTGTACTAAAAGAACTAATACTGCATTCAGGCCTTTCAGACACCGGTTGTTGCTTTGTGCGTACAACAAGCTCAATGTGGAAGAGACTACTTTGAGCGAAGATTAAAGTGCTGTTTCTCATGGACGAAATCTATGCTGAATTACATCCTACGTTTTGGGAGAGAAAGAGGAAATTGTTGTTGAATCAGGGACTCAAATATTGAAGCCTGATATCTAAATGATTTTTTGAACAAATGGATTGATCACTGACAAAATGAAATCCAGTTGGAACAGTTTGAGACAAATAAGTATAGAAAAAAGTGATGAAATGTTGGGTTCAACAAGAATCCGAAAGTATGTTTTCTCACAAAACTGGGCTTTTCACTGAGGTCCAAAGCACTGGACGACCGGCGGGCAATTTCTATATTGCGCAGAACGGTCCAGGCCGAGGATGACAGAAGCTATGTAGGCTTCAGGTAAATGAGGCTGACGTTCATATTCAACAGAGGAACACAAATTTCCTATGAAACTAAAGCAAATAATATGGGAACTCAGCACGCCTGAGCCAGATGACAATGAGAACCGTTTTCACTGCTGTCCATCACAATTAGGGTAATTCCATACACCCATTTTAATCCGGTTTCTTACTACTACGTTTTCCTGTTATTTCGTTGGTTTGTTCAAGTTCTTAAACACAATAATTAGGAAGAATTTTCAGTGTATTGTTTGGTCTTGAAATGGTTTGGTAAATTTAAAAGGCCACTCTTATTATATTCCTAAGGACATGTGAAGCGATCTTCGCTACATACGGGAGAAAATTCCTTTTTTAAACGGTGGCGATTCGCTCCGCTTTACTCCATCTACTCCAGATTACTAGAGTGGTAGAAAAGCATCTAACTGATGCAAGGTCATGTGGAATTGAAAATTTTCTTCACACAAACAGTTTAATTTTCAGTGCATAGAGTTGCTATAGGGCTCAGGTTTTTTCTCACTGTGTTCATTACTTTGTGTTACCTTATTTATTCGTATTTTTGCCGGATTCAAATGATATTGTGTTTGACTAAAATAATTATTTTCGAACAAACAATATACTCAGAAGTCCAAACATAACAATAAGCAATCATCATGGTCCGGACAAAGGGTTTATTCTTTCCTTGGTTACGAAATTAAAATTGTTTGAAATTTCGAGGTCCACATGCATCAAAATGTTATTGCATAGATCAATCATTTAAATAGCCATTGTCTAGATCTGGTAGAATAAATCGCCTTTTCATGATATATGATATTATTTAGTCAATAAACATTGTTCATGCTAAACAATTATTTGCTTGTTTATCTTTTTCTCGTCTGATTCACGAATGACCTTCAAAACTGATACAACGGAACAAAACGTAAAACCCACAGTCATTCCATTTTCATGAGTGGTAATCGGGGTGATGAACATCAGCTTGTTGCCGTTTCATCAACATCAGATTTCACGGGAAGCTCGGAAAAATCCGTTCCGAACACGTCCGATGAAAATGCAAGGGCTCAAAGGGCCCCAGCTTCAAGCGGATTGGTGCATAGTTCCACTTTTGGTCATCGAGTGCCAATGACACATAGTGAGTTTCTGACTGTAGCATATTTCCCGCTCATGTTTAGCACCTTGCAGGGGTCACAGTTTTCATCTCAGTTTATCTAACCTAAATGAGGTAGTGTATAAGTTTCCTTAAAGAAATATCAAGCCTTTGATAAGAGAAACCAATAAATATTATTTCGAGCGTTACGTTGAAGTCCGGAGCTAATGCAAATCCCAAGACTGAAATGCATTTCATATCTTATATCCCATTTGGAGAGACGGAACTTATAAAATGGTAGTTTGTATAGTCAGTCGATAAAAAAGTTGTCAAAAAAGAATACAAATTAAATTTCATTTGGTTATTGTGCTACCTAGTAAACTTCGTTTTTGTTTCTGAGACGTGTAGGTGATTCTATCGGGACAGAAACAGACTAAGCAAATGTTTTCAGTTCTGAAAAATATCTTGAAACTTGATGATTGTGCGCGTTGTTGCACCAGATGACTGAGATGATGAGACTCACATTTTTGCATCTCAGGATGTGAATCTAATTGGTTTAGGAAGGCAAAGAAAACGCTGCGGGGATCCACCAAGCTTCAGTGTGAACTGGAAACGCCAGTTGATAAATCTGCTAACAATTTCACGCTTGGTTTGTATTGGTATTCGAAATAGAACAAGCATCATTAGAGATTATTTCTTCCTATCTCTATCAAATGACAATATAAGGTGTGTCACTATTGTCAAATCCTAGTGATAAGCGAAGTGTGATCAGTAGTGCTTGGCTTCACCGAATAGAGCGGGTACTGAATGAATTTATAGGATCTAAAGGCATGCAAAGTGAAGAATCATTCCTGAAACACTGGGGAGATAACTGTATAAATTTTCTAGAATATTCAGTGTACTTTATGCCACCATGATTGATGACACAGGGGTTTGCATGCATTTGTTTTTACTGACATGTATACTTCTTAACTTTTATTTTATTCATACCAGTCGTTTGGATGCACCGACCAATGGCAGCTCATTGCCCTCCCGGACTGGAATATTTGACAGAACTGAATCATGTACAAATCAGACAAATCCGAGAGGTGATCGAAGGTAATGTTCTCTGACAACGCACAAATTATGGTCCTAGTGATTTATTATTAGTAAGCTATTCAATTCCATTCAGCCTAGGTCTCAATATCCACTACCATTAGACACGAAATGTGCGATTCTTTGTCTGTCAGTGAGCTTAGAGGGAGAGGGTCAGTGCGACTTAGGTAAGCATCATCGACGATTAAAATGCCACGCTTTAGCAGTTTCAAATTATCAACTAGAACATTAAAGAGTGCTATGGTGTTACTATTTAATAGAATTGGGCAATAAAAATAATGTACTTACTGAGGAAGATTTAGCATTAGTATCGGAAAACAACTGTGTTCAAAATTATAAAAGGAAGTCGTCGTTGGTTGCCAACACACGACTACATAACAGAAGTTCATCGGAGCTTCAGCCTATTGATTTTGTTTTAGTATTGAAAAGGGTCATTTCCAAACAGGAGTTGTTTATTGTTCCATTAATTCCAAGGAGCACGTTGAAAAAGCACCATAGCGAGAAACCTACTTTTCCGTTTTTCGTAATCACATCAATCCATCCCTGTGTAGCTCAGCTGCTATCATCCAACGAAGATTTTGTACTATACACACGATATATCGATGACGTTTTTTCGTGTGATCTGCCCGACGTTGGACCCAAGCGGGCTAATAGGTAATCGCCGTGCTACCCGTCAAAATGTACCTTTCATATTAGGAACGGTAAGTAACAACAATTAGTGCACATATACTGCATCATTCGTCGATAAGATGATTCGATGCTGCTTGAAAACAAACTCACAGATAGCAATGTGTCCGCGTTTGAGGCATTTCGTCCCCTTCATAACATTTGTGGTTCATTATCAAGGGAGGTTAGTTGTGGGATGCTAGACGTAGTAAAAAAAAATCATTGTGAACCTCCGATCCGCTGTTCTTTGCCTACTGAAACTCAGACTTTCATCCCATTTAAATAAATTTTGCTTAAAGTTGTATTTGGCCAATATACAAATGAAAAGTCAACTTTCAGAAAGGAAGCCTCCGCCATAAAAGGCCTCTCTAAGAGATACAAAAATAAGGGCTCTTAGTAACTGTTTATGATAATGGTGGTCTTCAAGAAACAAACGAGCATTTGGAAGGTTCGGATGAGCCTTAAGTTAGACCAGAGTAGACAGAAAAAAGCTAAATGGTCGACATTCCCCTGAATGTAATAAACTCCGAGGAATTGAAAAAGCTGAGTAGTATACTTGAGAAAGATAAGTAAATAACAACACCATGAAGTACTGCAGATCATTTGACAAACGTTTTGGAAAAGTTTCAGCCTACTTCATTACTGCATGTTGTCATTAGAACAGCCAGGCAGACGGGCAAGAAAATAGTATGAAAACAATATCTGTTGAGGTGCACACGTTCGATTTCGATAATTTATCAAATAACGGTTTTTAAATAATTATATCAGAGAAACCTTCTACAGTATTTGAGTCTTTCTGAGATGGACATAACACATGTAGATCTTAATTGCACAGCATTTGATATGGTTCATCTTAAATCGAATTTTAAAATAATAAACCCACTTCTCCATATGATTGCAATTTGTACTTTGATCAATTTTCGCATAACAACATATACTGCCTACCGGGTTCGGTGTACACACGTGTTTCCATTATTATCATATATCTATTTTGCGGAGAAATAATGACTATGGACCGTTGGTAAAAGCGAAAGATCAGCCAAGAAAAATAAACAGTTGACCGATTTCGCTGAGTTAGCTTGAAGTTTGTACAGCATCAAGAATACACCTATTGGGTTTATACTTAAATTAGACGCATTTATGTAAAGCAAAAGCGTGCAATCTTCTTCTTGTTAAAATAAAACTGCAAAAAATGCCAGCACGATGTAAGTGCAGACTACTTGGTAGAAAGGTTTATGACAATTACTGGCCTGATGGCCTTGAAAGTGGAAGCAGCACGTCTAAAAAGGTCTTCATATTCGTTTGGGGTTTACGCTCAGGCGATCAAAGCTGCTATTTAGGTATGACGTAGGCTTGTCGGTCTGTTTGATCACATCATAATGGTGTTGGTGAGTTTTCCGAGCTGGAAGTGTTGTTCGCAAAGGTTTGGTAGCCAAGCTAGACAACATCATCAGTGCAACTTTTAGGAAGTGTCAGTCCTCAGTGAATCGGGCTCATGTAGTTCTGTTCAAGGGTTTCGATTGGCTGTTTGTCTCTCTTGAAACCTATCGGTCAATATCAACCATTTGCTGTGATTTGATTGACTGTTTGGTTGTCATGGTGACCAACCGTTTTTCTCATTGATCGACTGACTTTCTTATACCAACCGCAAACCAGCTTTGAACCGTTTTCAATCTGGTTAGAACTAGTCTTGGACCGGCTAGTTAGAACCAGCCCAAACAGGTCCAAAACTAATTCTAACCAGTTTGGCCAATCGTACTGACGACTGACGCTTCTCAGAAATCGCACTGATGATGTCTGTTGTTGGCTACCAAACGAACAACACTTCCAGTTCGGAAAACTCACCAGCAC